>JASGAU010408138.1:13794-24796 GCA_030220045.1 Australoheros facetus
AAAAAAAAAAAAAAAAAAATGCTGATGTGAGAAAACAAATCGCGTGGTCTTTTGTCGCTGGAGGGACATGAGGGTGTATATCGGAGCTGCTGAGGCTTATGTTTGGTTACTCGGTCCGCTAGCTTTGGTTACTTGTATAACGTGTTCAGAACGCTGTAAATCACAGCAAGCAGAGGTGCGTTGAAGTGGAATAGCAGGAGCACTGACAACGTGCAATTGGAGGAAAAGAAACGACAAACTGTATTTAAAACTGTTCATTTAATTGGACGGAACTGAGATTCGCATACATTAAAACGTGACTCTTCACATATTAATGACATTGGGACTTTATGACAAATTCGGCATAACGGCCTCACGTGAATCAGTACCCTCCGCTCCCCCCTCATCCCCTCCCCCGATTTAATCTCCGTTTTTCCCGAATCTGTTCACTCTCGGCCATCCCGCTGGATGTCGTCTGGAGAGCGACTAATCCGCTATAAAAGTTGTCTTTTCAATTAAACAAGTGCCGCTCGGTGTTTCAGCTGTATGCCGAAATGAAAAGCAGTATGAGAGCGGTACAGGCGATATCTCAGATCACCGCCTAATGCGCGTTAACTGTTAATGGTAAACAAGAAAAGATTAATTTCAGCGAGTTTGCAGTCGCGCTCTGGGCTGTGTTTTCATAATACCGGGACTGGATTTGCTGTGGAACCATGCATGAAAACATCAAAGCTTTTCGCCCGGTTGTAGTAATCTGAGTCAGAAGCTTTAAAGAAGCGGATAGGTTACAGATAAAGCCGGGCGAAAACTGCGACACGATTTTTTTTTTTTTTTTTTTAACGCTTGGTGATGTTGGGAGCGATGTTTGCGAGTTGGCGGGCTGCGGAAAAACGCACGTACGTTTATTTAGTAAGAAGAGATAAAGTGCTGTGGCTGGTTGATACGCAGTGATACGCTGAAGCTGTGGTGGAAGCACTTGCTTTGCCGCTTCCACCTCCGGCCGGAGCCTGTGTTTACATCGAGTCGATTATGCAATGAATCATTGCTAACTTAAAGTTAGTGCGAAGCTGTTCTTCTGTTTACTATAACCCCTTTTATGCTGAGTGTCATGCCTCCGGGGGTGGAAATGACAGGAACGCAGATGTCCTCGTTTGTCACATTGTGGATTATGCACAAGGCTTAATCCAGTTTTATCCATTAAAAAGGACACACGGTTAAAAAACAAACACTCTTTCCTCAAGTCAGTTAAGAGCATACAACACAGCAAACAAGGATTGTTGGACAGTGGGCAGTGCTGCTTTTACCTTCATGGAAATGGCTCCACTGATTTCAAACAAAGCTCAGGGCGCACTTGCACAAAGCATATCAATTATTTACCCCGAGCTGCATACTGTAAGCTCTCATTGTGGTTAAACATTAAAGAGTGGCGTTTTCTACACCTACAGTAGGAACTATAGGGGTAATGCAGTGTAGTCAGTCTAATAGCAGGCTGCATCAATTCATTTCACTCCAGCTACAAGTTTTATGCTGTTGCAGAGGTTGAACTCAGACTGTTGGGAAATCAGCTCTATTCTATAAGAAAAGATTAAGAAGATAGTACCAATCTCTGTGCTCTATTCCCACATCATCTTGTGAAACAGATGTACTTTGAGAGATAGCATTCATTCTGTGGAACAAAAAGTGAGAATAAGTCAGAATAAGTTATTCCAAGTGACTCAAGCAGACAGTAGATATTTACTAGGCATCAATATTAAGTTGTGCTCATAGTATTTATCACAGTCCTTTGCTATAAGTACTTTTTTTTTGTTGTTGTTGGAATGTCACCATTTCTTAGAAAATAAAAGGCTGTACCTGAGCACTGTAATGACCACCTCCGTATTTTCAGGAAAGTGAGAGAGGTGATATTTTATTATAAAGCGAACACCGAGTGAAACATCAGCGGTAATCATGCAGCCCCATAGTAATTAATAGTTCCACGCAGATGCACATCTTGTATCCTGCTGTAATTTATGCATGCTGGCATTGTAAAAATGTATTTTTCATTTATTCATATTTATGCAGTTCCACTGTGGTTCTGTACAGAAGTATTTAGTAAGGCCAGTTGTAATGCAGATTACAGGCTTGGAACAAAAGGGCATGGTGCTGTACAGGTGTTTATTAAAGAGTGCCAACACAGCACGCCCTGCCCATAGGCTTGCTGAGACTTGAAAACATGATTAGGCAATCCTTCAGCTACAGTGAGGAGCATCGCTGCTTTAATTTTTGCTAAATTATGTTACTGTGTTGTCGTGCAAGTGAGAGCAAGGACTGCATTAACACACGTGTTAACATGACTTCGCTTAAACCTAGCTGCACGTTTAGTCTTGGGTAATGGTTATGTTTGGATAAGAGCATTAGTTATGTATGTAGAGGTAGTTTCATGGCATTTTCTAATACTCGATGGTGTACACCTGAAAAAGAAAAAGAGCTAATGTATTTTAGTAGCTTTAAGCCATACTGTGCATTTGAATATGCACTAGACCTCTGATGCCTTTCACGTAATGGCTCGTTTAAGATGTTATCTCCATGCATCCTGCCACTGAATCTGTTCTGCTCCTCACAAAAGATTTATTGGCTGTTTTAGAAAAGCATTTGTAGGTGCGGTTTTATAGAAAGTCCCCACTTTAAGTTGACCTGAAGGCACAAAGTGAGAAGCTGATGCGTGATTAACATTGAACTTTACATCTTTCTAGCAGTTGCTGAGATAATACACTAGTTGTGATTAGCAGATCAGCATGTGGCTCTCTCAGCAGAAGCTGACATCTGTGCCGACCTTAAGTAGACCCGATGCAGTAATAAGTGTTGTCGTTTGGCACAAACATAAAGACGCACAGAAGAAAATCATTGCATTGGTGGATATGTTCGATCCATGAATAGCTCATGCATAAGTTTTAAATAGTAACTTCTACAAACATTCAGCTGTTTCCTTGCTGGTGCTGTAGACTTGGTCTTGGATGAGACTGCATTTGCATTATCTGCAACAGAGTTCAATCATGATCGCCCTCGCTGGTTGTTAAAAAAACCTGTTACTGTTGTGTGTGACGGTATATGCTCTGAGAGCTCCACCGGTGCTGACATGGCTGCAGAGTTTCATTATAAATGCTCAGAATGCTGTTAACCCGAACCCCTACCTGCTTTTACAGCCTAGGCAGAATTACTTAACTAAATACTTCATTTTTTTTCCTTTAAAGAAAACTTTTTGCATGAAATTGGTGATTTTTGTTATTACTTCAAACCAACTATGGTCAGTTTCAGTTACAGAGACAAGCTGCATCAAGCACAGATGAATCATACAGTGTGGTTTGGCTCCGAGTCAAGCCATAGTGCTGGAAAACAGGTGTGTAAATGGACTTCTTCACCGTCTGTACCCTCCAGCAGCCTCTCCAGCTCTAATGAAGAACAATGGCTTTATTCCTGAAGGGAGGGGACCCCAAGTGACCCCCCCCCCCTCCTCCTCCTGCCTCTGCCAGTCTACAGTGACTCTACTGGCAAGCCAACAGATGACTGGGCTGGGTCGCATCTGGCCTCTGTGCACTTAGTGTAATCAAAGGGAGAAAAAAGGTTTATGGCCTACTTGTTAGTGATCCGCCAACTGATGGGATGTCAAGTAAGCACCCTCCGATTTCAAATCTCTCTAGGGGATTGTGGGGGTGGGTGTATGCCACAATATGCTGTCCAGAAAGTGGCCTATGCATCAAATTAGACTGTGCTGTAGACAGTTTGACAACCTGGGTGTGAAACAAGTGAAATGAGTAAAATCAAAGTGATCTTTGAATATTTATGTGCTCATATTAATTGCTGTTAATGCACAACAGGCTTCTGTGGTGACTGCAGCTGTTTTTCACTTGCAGGATTCTTGTCTGGCTGAGGCCTCTAGCAAGCGTGTACTAAAAACAAATGCAGACTAAATTAAGCAGTTCCTCTGTGTTCAGCTCCAAGAGGAACATTGCAAGACTGTGGTTCCATTATGTAAGGATTAAAAGGGAAAAAATGCCATGTACATAGTACTTTTTCCACTTTATGCCCTGACCAGCTTAACTTTGTACACATAAATCACCTTGCTGTGCTACTCAGGCTGTTAAAATTGTTGTACGCTGTCTTCTCACAGCCCGGTCTCGGAGTGGTAAAGCAGCATTACAAGCTGTGGCTTTGGAATGTGAAACACATGAGCAGTTTTTGGAGCTTGACCTGAGCTAGAGACAAAAGAATCAGAACATCTCAGCTTCTAATAATTTATCATGTAATGTCTTTTTAATTTTAGTCTCCTAACTTTGTGGAAGCTCAAAACTAAGGCAGTCTCTTAGGTACTATTGTTCCTAGCATTGTTTCCCTAATTAAGGTTTTATCTAGATTGTGCTTTTTAGAGTAATTGCATAATAAATATAGACTGCACGCTGTTGGGTAGAGTGGTACGCTACATGAGCGTTTACCTCTGAAATCTTTACTGGCTGGCCCGTGTTTTATTATTAGCCTCCACAGCTACGGCAACTGATGTATGTTGATGACCAAGATCCACTCAACAGAAGACCACTTCTGTGATTGTGTTCTGATAAAATCCCAGATAATTGCATACAAGTGGGAATAATTTCCAGTTTTAATGTCATCTGTGCTAAATGCATATAGGACGAGCACTTCCTCTTCCTGACAATTTCCTCTTCCTCTCTTCACTCCTTCCATTGAGAGAGAAATGAGCCTGGTAATATTTTGAACCTTTACTAAATATAGTCAGTGCAGCTGTCATCATTGAGCAGGATGGCCTTTTTTGGGGGGCAAAAAAAGGGTTTTTAGTCATCACATGCTGCTGCTTTTTTCTCCCGTCTGTGTTACAGTACCTGCAGTCATTGGCTGGGCTGTGCTTAGTCACACATATAAACACATGTGAATGGACAAGACAGCAAAATTGTTATGGAGAAGGTCCAGTCCTCATGACAGGGCACTGACTTGTTTAAGCAGTTGTATACAATTTAGTAATTCTCAAACAAACACAACAAACCCCACAACTTAGTTGCTGTGTGTTCAGGATCATTGTCCTGGGGCATTATTAAATGCTTTATGGGGACTACTAGGTATCCTGTTAACCAGTTGTGGAAGTGGACACCTATTTCTAAGTACAAAGAGGAAATATATGTCCATAGATTTACATTGCTGTAAAGGGTTTTCACTAGAAATGCTGGACCTTGTGGCATAACTTGGTCAATGTATCCACCATCTACCATGATGCATCCTGTGCGGCACAGATTAACGTTGGAACTGCATCTTTGTCTGCGTCTTTGGTGCAGCTGCATTGTTGCTGAGGAGAGAGACCGTGACTGTGGGGAGTTTATTTCCCATTCCAGGATGAAGAGACTGCGATCTGTACCACAGGTAGAGCGGACAATCATGGTTAGCTTTTTTCACAACAATGCGTGATATAGAAGAAAAACTAGCAGCATGTTACGCTAGTACTCCAGCCCTCTTCACTGTTTCTGTGCCAAGCTTCTTATGACACCCCCCTCCCCGGGATCTTCAAGCAACATTTTAATGATAATTTTTGGAAGAAAACATACTCAAAAAGCACACAGAGACTCACATATCTTTTACTTCATAGTGCAGTAATCATACAAATGTGTGTTTTTATACAGACATCATTATTTGGCTTGTCCTCTTGAAGTACTCTGGTCCAGGTCCCCTGGATACCTCAATCTTGCCAGAGACATTCTTGGAAGCTGCAGACAGCAGTCCATTATGCTCTCCAAGAACTGCCTGGATTGTGGAGCTTCTGTCAAAAAGAGACCTTAGTTTAGGAAGTGGGTCTTTGTATGGCTTGAGCTGGATTCTTCTGTTGCACCAACAGGCACTAAAGGATTTGCGAATACCATGATCTTTGGAAGTCTCCCCAGGGAATTTGACAGCACTGCAGGAAACGCAGGCTAAATCCATCTTGTGTGTATTAAATTGAACTACATTTGTGGCTTCTGGTGGAGCTGCCCAGGCAATGCTCAAGTTCCTTTTCTTTTTTTTTCCCTCATGTCTGATCTTTTCCACTGTTGACTCGCAATATGATGCTGACAGGAAAATGGCTCAGTCAAGTAATTTTTATTAAATTAGACCCGACTATTCAGGAGCCACATATTGGAGGCAGTTAGTATTACGTGGTAGTGTCAGGATTGAAGTAATATAAGTGATAATTATGGAGAGTGTCATGGTTAGTAGTATCTAATATGCTATTTGTGGGATGAATATCAACAATAAGCATGTCTCAACAAAGATGCATGAAACCAATGAGAACATACTAGCATAAATGAAAGGAAATGAAACACGGTGTTCAATGTTTATATAACTACTAATTCAATGTGAATGCTGCAGAAATGCATTATTTTATATAAAAAAAATCATTTTGAACAAAATATTGTGAAGAATTATTTCATGTATAATGTGTCACAAAATGGTAATAGAGTTGTAAAATGGACGGAACCTAGCCCTAGCAGGCTTAGTTCATTTGTAGAATAAAAAAGATGAAATAAGCATTAATTAGCTAAAATTGGTCACATTTCAGGAGAAGCATTAGAGCAGGTCCATAATGTTGGCTTCTCTTTTGGTGCAGAATTTGGATTTGTGTGAACGGCGGCCTGGGGTTGCTTGGTAGCAGTATACACTCTCAGTACAATGTGAAGAGTCTGACAAATCTTTTTCCTGTCACCTAAATTTGAAAATTTCAACTTAATTGAAAATTATAAGCTAGTGTTTCGCTTAAAAAGTAACATTTCAGACCTGATGAAAATCTATTTTAATATAAAGCCATTAAGTGAGCTTTTAATTTATTTAAATTCTCCCTCAAGAGGACAAGCGAGGAGTCCTGGAAAAGTCAGGCAACAGTTTTAAGGACTCTTGATCAATGAGGAAATATAAGGAAAACACATTTCTGAATTTCAGACCTTTGTATTTATGCTACATCACAAAACTTGTTGAACATAATGGAAAATTGAAACTTTATTGACTGATTAATGGCTACGTTTTGAAAAGTTGAAACCACAGTAGCGAGGTCGAAAGAGTGCTAAAGAAAAGGACAGTCTGTATGACTTTCATGTGACTGAGGTACACATGAATATTTACATTAACATATAATCATTTAAATGAACATTTTCACAAATATGGGATAAATAAGGTATTCTTATTCTTACTATTCTTTTAACAGCAGTTTATTTGTCTTTTTTGTGGTATAATTTGGCTTTAGTCTGTACTGTCTAAAACTGACTTTAATTTTGCAGTTATAAAACCGCCAACTTCCCAAACACAGTGAAGCTGAATCAGGAAGAACTTGAACAATTTCATGGAGACATGACTAAAAACAATTGGCCAATAAATGAAGGTTTTTGTGGTTGTCGACTCATTAATAAATTGATGAGTCATTTCAGCCGTAATGTGGAGGGTCATATCAAGGACAGTGTAACAGCTCTAATAGTAAATCTGTATGGCTGACTAATCTAATTTGAAATCCCAAGTGAACCATTGTCAATCACAGCGAGAATTTTTTTCCACTCCAGTTTTTGAATTAACAAGAGACAATAAGGGTCTTTGATCGCCCCTTTCCTCCGACTTCGAGGACTTCATCATCTTGCTGTGCCGTGGAGTCACAGGGAGGCATTGCTTTGCTGTAATTGGGCCCATTTTTCCTGCAATCATACTTACAATAGCTGGGTTCAACAATGAATGAAAAAGGAATCAATGCAGATCATTTGTGCTTTCAGCCAAATAAACAATGCAGCTGGTGTTCGCTTGTAATCATCGGAAGGGAAATGAATGCCCTTCTGAATACAATACAGGTATGCATCAGCTGCAGGAGCACACAAGGGTTGAGTGATCTGGGTTCTTCCATCTTTCATTTTACATAACACTCCAGCTTGTATTACATTTCAGTGAATTTGCTCCTGATGAGACCCTTCAGGCTGTTACACTGTTTCCAGTGGAACTGGATTGTGTCTCCCCACTGTGCTCGGTTCCCGTCCTTTGTCTCATCTATTGTCACTCTGTCTTGACTGATATTTTCTGCACTATTGCCAGGCAAATATTGTACAGTAGCACAATCTCATTTTCCTGGTGTCCTAGTTGGATGATGCAGAGGAAAATCTTACCTGCTACAGAACAACAGGGCACTCCTTTGAGCCTGAATCATAGATTGTAACACTGTAAAGCACCGCTTAATTCCACTTACTGTCACAGGCTAATTCTCTTTGGTGTGGAAAAGAATAGCACCTCCTTCCATGATTTTGTTTACTACTAGTCATTATTCAGGCAGAATAACTGTATATTCCTTTCACTGAGAGTTATAGGAAAAAAAGGGAAGTTGGCATGGGAAAATAAGTTCTTTTGCCCAGTGAATCTGTCATTATTTAGAACTGCAAGAATTGGCAGCAAACACCTCTTTGATGAAGACTATAAAGAGGATTTTCAATGTGAACTCAGGGGTTTCCTGCCTCACAAAGCACCTTTGGTGGAACGCTTGTGTTGAGTCCTGCTGTAAGCAAAGGCTTTCTGTAGTTTGGCCTACTAAAATCTGCTTTTTTTTGCGGGGGGGGCACGATTGGCTTAAAACAAGTAACTTTTTATTTATTAGGATTTATACTGTAACTTTTACACCATGTCTTCTACGACAGATCATGGACAGAAAACGTATATTATATGGTGGCTCGCCTCAGAATACTGGATTCTAATTTTGTACTTGTACACAGTTTATATATGATATTATTCTGACATTGACTCAAACAAATGGATCGGGACAATAGGTCGATCTGCTGGGCAGTCCAGCTCTGTGGTGTTCTACATTTAGCCTGCTAAATCGTGGGTCAGCAGTAGGCTATGAGTGACTTAAATACATTTACAAAGTTACAAACCAATGTCTTAGTCAAGCCTTACACAAGCTAACGTGCAAGGGGTGCTTGTTTTTTAGGCAAAATAATAAATGGAAATAGGTGACCAGTCGATTTGATTTCCTGGAACACATTCAGTCAGGCCTGCACTATTTCAGCAAGTAGGACAAACAATCCCCTGCTCTGTTACAGGCTTGGATCTCAAAGACTTAGAATTCAGTTCCCCCGTGCATGTCTTTATGTGCTGTTGCTTAAAGAAGACACAAAGTAGGATTCAAAGAGTATAAATATTTTAAATGAATCTCTTTATAAACAATAGCAACAAAACTCTTACTAAACCTTCTAGTTGGGTGGCGTAGTTGTGCTGGGGAAGTTCTTCAAAGATAAATAGAAAACCTTTGGCAGATTTAATAGTTTAATATAGTTGTACTGTGTTGTTTGATAGCCGAACATATTTTATAGTTCTTATTTGTGGCTTTCATTTTTATTGTGCAATGATCAAAATGCAAGTTCTCCTGTAGACACACATCCAGCAAGCACTCAGAGAGCCATCACGGCCTGCTGTGGTGTACAGATACCAATTTGTCCAAAGTGCCTTCACACCTTGCTCCCAAACAGCTTTAATGGACGTCAGTACCCGGAACCTAGACCTGTTGTTAGGTCATGGCTCTTTGAGGGTTTGGCCTGGGGACAAACACACGGTTGTGCTGAAATTGTTGTCCTCCATCCATCCATTCAGAGATCTTTCAGAGTGTGGCTAAGTTGTGAGTATTGCAGCTGCTTGTGTTTTCTTCAGCCCAGCATTTAATAAATGATATATAATTTTCTTATGCAGAGCAACCGCAGTACACTTTGTTCTGTTTGAAAGTTCAAAAATGTAGTACATCATTAACTAAACGTAGCCTAAATGAGTCAGACTGAGACAAAGTGTTTACAGTTGTGACTGCAACTGAAAAAAACAAGAGATTAATTAACGATGAAGTCAAGAAATCAGACTGATGAGATCAACTCCTAACACAACTTTGAGCTGAAATGTTCAGTCGGTACATCATAAGAAACTATATATATGTGAGGGTTTACTAAAAGTTGTTAAAAATACCACGGGCAGGGTATGTGTCTCCAGCTGAAAATAGAAATGAAAGGAAATGTTTGAACCCGGCCTTTTCCAGAGCGGTTTCTTGCTGCTTTGAAGTGTGTAGTATTTGTTGGGCTTCACTTGGCTGTCAGATTAGTACCTTCTCAACTGAAAGTGAAAATGGGTGAAGGAGCAGTTAATCCGCATAAGAATATTTTTTTGAGGATGAGAAGCTGCAGGTCTAGCAATCTGTCTGCGTATTGATTGGTTGTCTGGCGCTGCAGAGTTAACCTGACATGCCAGGATAATTTAATTCCCTCTTCATTGCTGATTGCTGAACACAATCTTGTCTTATCTTAACACTCCTTCTTTGAGTTACCATTAATGATGATGCAACATGTGCAACTTAGAGGTACTTGGAAAGTAAAAAGTTGCCTTGCGTCATGCGTTTCAGGGGCCACTGACATTTTGAAAGTCTTAATTGGATATAGTATTTGTTATTTATTAGAAAGTAATTCTTCAGCGTTGACTCCCAAAAAGTTTGCTGTTGTAATTGCACAGTAAAAAATGAATACCGCCCTTAGTGTCTGAAATAAATTGGAATATTCTTTTGGTCTCTTTGTGGGTTATTGAAAACAGCAGCTACATGTAATGATTATTCTTTTTTTTTTTAAATTCTTCTCTTTTTAATTTTAGCCTTTATTTGTTTCCATTTTACAAAAAAATTTGGTTCCGTTCTGCAAATGAAATGTTAGAAATTCCTGTTTGTGCTATAAACATGCATGCACACTAAACTGACTCTGGGTTATTTTAATACCAATATTCATTTGCCTGTTTTGTTTCCTTTGATGTTTTTTCCTTATGAATTGCTGTGTAAGTTATGACCAATATGCCATAAATTACCTATAGGATATATTTTATTACCCACTTTTCCCCATAATGTTAATCCTGTCTGAATGGGTCTTGGGCTTGTCAGTGAATGGGCTGACAGTACAGTGTAAGTTCATCATTACAAGTAACCTTTATTACTTTTTAGTTTTTACACATGTGTGTGTGTGTATGT
>JASGAU010408139.1:0-13454 GCA_030220045.1 Australoheros facetus
CCTCTGTACTGCACGAAGGTGCAATCATCGAAATCCTTGCATCTAACCATTGCCAGTTTGTGTGGGTTTCCTTCTGAGCCGATGCAGCTTTCTGCACATCTCATTACCATCCTCATAGTCATCACTACATTGTGTTTGTAAACTAAAAGAGAAATAAATTCCTTGTTACTAAAACTGATAGTATAGTTTCGCTAACTCATAATACAAGACACTCTGGAGGTTATAACAGACGTGGCGTGGCAGGCGTTTGACTTGAAACGACTTAAATCTGCACATTTCGACTTTTTTCTCAAAATAGTTTTTTGACTTTTTTCTCGAAATTTTGACTTTATTCTCGAAATTTTGACTTTATTCTCGAAACAGTATTTCAACTTTTTTCTCGAAATTTTGACTTTAATCTCGAAACAGTATTTCAACTTTTTTCTCGAAATTTTGACTTTAATTTCGAAATAGATTTTCGACTTTATTCTCGAAATTTTGACTTTATTCTCAAAATGCACAAATAAATTTTTCTCAATGTGGCCCTAATACTCCTTCGTAAGAATGGCAGGCTCATTAAGAGATGTCAATCCTGCCACAAAATAAAAAATTCTTTCAGACGTGTTAAACCTAAAGCAACAAGTCTGTTTTGAAAATGTAAGGAGTAGAAAGTTCAGATATTTGTGTGAAAATGTAGGGAGTAAAAGTAAAAAGTAGTCAGGAAAATAAGTACTCAAGTAAAATATGGATACCTGGACAAATCTACTTACGTACAGTACTCCCCACCTCTGGTATTAAGTAACACAATCCAACCACAATTACTTAGTGAATGGAACTACACCTCAGCAGCTTTATGAGAGAAGATGAGTGATGAGCTAAATCTTTGCATTTTTAGCTGATGCTTATTTCTGTAACATTAACCAAGAAGAAATCAAAAGCATAGCTCGGTCCTTTTTAACTCTTTTGTGTGCCATGTTCTATCAAGACATTTTCACAAAGGTAAATACTTACACTTGGAACAGAGACATCTCAATGTGACAGTTTTCAGTTACAACCAGGGGTGAAAGTAGTTTTAAATTCTTGCGGGTACTATGACAAAAAAACACACACACACAATTTATATATATATATATATATACATATATATATATATGTATATTTACATACACATACCTGCCTGGATAAGGCAGAAATTAGGATCAGTTGACAATGTGGAATATATTTTTGTTGTTAAGGGACTGAGATGTTTGCACACAATGCACACTTAACACAACTGATGACCACCTCCATGCATTCTGGCTCTGTCCACCAATACAAAACCTCTTTACAGAAATAACCACCAAACTTTCGCAAACCTCAATCCTGTTGGCAACCACTGTGTTTTGGAGCTGAATGCGCTCTCATGTTCACAATCGGCCATAAGCAGTGTTTTTGAGCTGTGCTGTGTTGTTGAAATTGAGCAGAATAACATGAAACACAATTAGTTAATCTCTACTTGCTTTTAATTTAGATTATTTGTAACAAGCAGACCAACATTAAATGTAGCAGTGAACGTTTTAACCTGTTAACTGGCCGAACCAAAATCACCTGAAAAAACTACACCCTCTGGTTATTATTGGCTCTTGAAAACCCATGTCATTGCCCGTTAACTGGCAGTGTCCTGTCCTCTGGGATGTAGTGCATTTTATATGAAAGGCTAGACCCTCCCATTTTGATTGACACCTCATTCGGCCAATCATATTAAGAAATGGGTTTTCCAGAGCCAATAATAACCAGGGGGTGTCACGTAGCCTTTCGGTTGATTTTGGCGCATGATTGGTTACAACCCCTTTGCCTATAAGGCAAAATGAGGTATTCATTAATTATTGGTACCCCTTTTTATGTTTTCTCTACTGTCCTCTCTTTCTCCTGCATTGTCTGGATTTCTGCCGCAGTGCTCAGCCACAAAAACCTCCTCCAGACACTGACTGAATGTTCATAAAAGCGTGTAAGCAATTGCGTGCGATGACAGGCAGAAATTAGGTGTGGGTTGTGTTGGGGTGCTCTAACGTTGTATCCAAATTGAATAACTATGACAAGAACATGGCACTACTTACTTAAATTACAAAACTGCAAAACCCACAAATAATCTAAATCATAAAGCAAACTAAAAACACAGCTCAAGAAATGTAACAATAACAGAACTTTAAGGGTCACAAACCACAAAATACTGGCCCACAAGCCCAGGACCATGACACTTCAAACTGCTTTTAACCTTTACAGAAATGGGGATGTTATTCAAGGAAATAAAAGCTGGGAGAAATTAGCTCTATAGGTACTTGGAAAATTCAGCAGTGATGCCTTGTGGTAATGGAGTGAATACTATTCTTATGATTCACAGCAGTGCTGTCCAGAGGCAGCTTAACAAGCAATTAATTAAGCAAGCAATTAAAAATGCACCACATAATTTCCTTTGTATTTTTATGAACAAACTGTGAGTACCAGGTTTATTTCTTCTGTTAGTTGTGATGCCTTCTCTATGTTGCTTTGAATTACTTGTAAGATTTATTGACTTAGTGCTTTCAGTGAGTTTATGGAGTGAACCAGTTTGTTCTGATTTCTGTAAAAATGATCTATATTTAATCTGACATATGGTTTTATTGTGTGCCCTGTAAAGACATATGTTACCTGGATCAGGATTCTCTTAACAGGAGCTTACATCCATGCTGTCACCCCTTCAACCAGCTGTACAGTGAGCGTGTACTCTATAATAGCTATGTATGTACAAAAGCAGCTTTTTATACCAAACTGCAAATATGTTAATTTCATCACTGAAGTAGCACATTTTAATAAGGGAGTTCAGGCTTTTTGCCACATGGAGCTAGGTAGTGAGGGATGCTCTCTGTGATCCTACAGGTCAGTCTGGTCTGTCTGATTAATCAATTCAAGCTATTTACTCAGATTTGAAAGATCTGAAAATTAGATTTTTAAAAGGCAACTTTTCTGGATTTTATTTGTAAAACTGTCTACAATACAACAACTATAAAATGTCTCATTTACTAAAAAAAAAGAAAAACGCTATTCATTTAGTGTGAAGAAGACTAAAGGAGATAAACTGAAAAAAAGTAGGGTCAAGACATAAATTTGCCTTTAGATTCATATTATTCAAGCCTGGATGGTCATTTTTCACAAAGATACAGCTTCATTCTTAAAGTGTTTAAGGACAGCTTTAAACCATTAGCTTAAACTTTAGTTGATTCATGGGATATTTCAGTGGACCTTTCGACCAAATGATTAATTGGTCTTTAATTTCTAAAGACTGGCCTGTGAATTTTTTTAAATGACACAAGAAACATCTTGCTTTTTCACTTTTTCAGCAGTCAAAGGCTATTTTATTTAGTCACCATAGTACATGCCACTACTACCACTTTAGCTTCAGTGTTTCCATGGCAATGAAAAACCCTTCAGGTATCTTAGAGTGCAGAGAGTATTGATCTGCTGATATTACATGTACATCTCTGAGGCACAGCTCTAATTCACAGGTCATTGTTTGAATGACTGAAATAGTGAGGAAAAACAATGTAGCATGGACTGGTGAGCAGTAAAAAACCTGAGTGTATGGGTGGGAGGGCTGGGTAGTGGCAGTCATGAGAGAATTGGAGAAAACAAGAAGAAGACAGAAAGAAAGAGAGGATGAAAAATCTGTGGTTTTATTCAGCTTTTCTGCCTTCATGTCTGGCTAAGCAATCTGCTGGTGCTGCCCTCCACATCCATCATTGTTACAGCCAGTGAGGAGAGTGTCCGAGTCAGGGCGGCAGCGCTTGTGTGGGCATGCCTCAGTATTTGAGTAAATCCATGTGTGTCTGAGCATGCACTCCTGCACACACACACACACACACACACATTCACACAGTCAGTACAGGAGCAGAAGCTGTACAGTATATCTCCTGTGCTCACAGGTACCATCATTTTTCACAGTACTGCCAAGAGCGCTGGAGTCTGACTAAGAGGAAAAGGTACACTATGACAAAATGAAAAAGAACATTCCTTTAGTCTTATTCCTATTTTCAGAGTTTTAGTCTTCATTTCTGTCAGTTATGATTGGAAGTAAAACAATATGGGTTTAGAAAAATGTAAACCATAAGAAATTCAAACATTTGTACAAATCTCAGATTTCCTTGAATTGGATCTTTTTATTCACCGAACATAACACACGCAAAGAGCAGTGTGCCTGTGGTATGAGCAAGACATCCACTCTCAGGTGGTGACTGTAAAAAAACAACAACAAAAAAACCATACGTGTGTGTGTGTGTGTAGTGATAGATTTTTTTGTTGTTTTTTCAAGAAAAGAAAAAAATGTAAGAAGTTGTTAAATGTGGCAACAAATTTGCCAACAGTGTAACAGTAAAAAATGTCATGGTGGCTGAATGATGACTGTTATGAGTCCAAGGCATGTATGGCACTAACAGAAGAAGCTAAAATAGAAAATCATAAATCAACTGTACAATTATCGAAAAAGTTCAGTATCTAGCTCTAAGGAAAATATGTCATAAGAAGTGAGTGAAAGAGTCAGAAGGAGATTTTCAAAGCATCAATTCAAGGCAAGGCTTCTTAGGTATTTTCATATTTATCCTTTTTTTTTGGTCATTAAATAATAAGACAACAGGCCTCACCTTGCCATGAGACTGAAGTCAATTATGTAATTAATTTTGAGCCTCTGAAAATGTATAAAAATATCTATTTCCTCAACAGTTAATATTAAATATTTGTCAAACCCCTTGATTTAAAGTCTGTGCTTTAATCACATATTAATGATGTACATAAGCAAAACTAGAGAAATTGTGTCTTTGACAATTATGGCCCTGTCATATTGTCAGAATCCTAAAAGCACAGATCGAGGACGAGAATTAGCAGCATCTTTCGTTCCAGCTTAATAATTCACTCAGCTCAGTGAATTGGAGACCTGGCTCCACACCCTAGTCTGTAGTCAGTGAGGACCAAAGTAGCTTAGCCACCGTCAGCTCTTCCCCAGCAGACTGTCCTGAGCAGCTTGGAAATCAGGCCAGCTGGGTGACTGTGAGGAGGAAGCATAGTCCTAAGCAGAAGCCCCACCACCAACCACCATCGCAAACGTTTTTTCCCCCACTTGGCGACACACCCAGTGAGGAAAAAAACTGATTGTTTGCGACTCTGTTTTGAGAAATGTGAAGCTAGCAACACCAGCAACCACAGCTGATTGTGCTCCAGGGGCCAGAGGAGGCAACATAGAAGGAAATTTGAAACTGCTGGCTAAAGCTAAACATAGATTTGGTAAAGTAATTATTCACGTCGGCAGTAATGACACCCGGTTATGCCAGTCGGAGGTCAGTAAAATTAATATTGAATCGGTGTTTAACTTTGTCAAAACAATATCAGACTGTCGTTTCCTCTGGGCCCATGGGAGCAGTTTAGCTTTGTGTTCTCCTAAAATTTCTGGCCATCTGAATGGTGTTTAAAAAAATGATGCAGGCTTTATACATAATTGGGAAATATTCTGGGGAAATGACTTGTTTGGATGGAGCAGCTCTCATTTCTATAAATCTGACCAAATTTCTTAAATCCCCCAAAACATGGCTATCCGGGGTTGAGACCAGGGTTTTTTTTTGTTTGTTTGTTTGTTTTTTTTTATTACATCATAGCCATTACGGCTCACAACACGTCACAGTACACATAGGGCCTTGGGGGGCAGGTGTGTCACACAATGGTTAGTGGGTGGAGCTGCTGAAGTGGCCCCACTTGTCTCCTCACTGTTGCCTGCTCCTCAATTTTATTTACATCTTAGACATTGAGGGCTTTGGGGGGTGGATGGTGTGGATGAGCGTTGTTGGTCAGATATTACATCTGTCCCTCCCATTTTAATAGCACTGTAGCTTTCACACAGTCATACAAATTCCCCCCACTACATACACTCACATACATCAGCTCATACACATAAAAAATCACACCAAACACAATGAGTGGGAGGAGGGGATAGGCGGATCTTCCCACACACCAGTTTCCTGCACCCTACCTGTGGTTGGGACTGGCTGGTGGGTCAGGGCTGGGTTGGCTGCTTCCCTGGGTTGCCGCTAGCTCTGTGCTGGTACCTGCACGCCCGCACTTCATGACCATGTAAGGTCTGTGTGTGTATGTGTGAGAGTGCGTGACTGGCATATATGTGTGTTTTATGTGTATGAGTATGTGGCCTTTGTGTTTTGGCGTGTGTGCATGTGTACAGTTGGTCCTGGGTTAGGGATTTACACAAACCAGCCAGGAACCCACTGAATGGTTTCAAAAAAGTTCTTTATTTATTACAAAAATTGTTTCCAAAAAATGATAAGCTGGGCCCAGAACAAAAGTCAACATACCAAACTTCAACTCAGGTAGGAACTCAAGCACAAAACTAAAATCCACAAACAAGACAAGAGGGAAGCTTAAATAGTGGCTGATCAGACCACTGCTGACAAACACAAGGGGGAGACAACTAACAAACAAAACTTAACAAATACTAATCAGAATATTAAGTACTTTTAAAAATTAAACAAATACTATTACAACTGGCCAAAACTGTCCAAACAGAAGAATAACAAAACAAATAACAAACAAATTCCCCCCTCCCCTTACAAACAAATGGTAAAACCCACTAAGGAGTTTATGCCGGCCATATAAGGAGAAGGGAAGCTGGAGCTCTTTGTGGTCCTCCAGCAGCAGCTCCATAGAAACTGACAACTCAAACAAAAGAGAAATTAATCCATTGCACATACCACAATATAGCAAACTGACACCTAAGGTTAACTAAATGTGTGCACTGCAAATAGTCAACTAAGGAGTCAGGCTAATTAAAACATTAATTGAAAATCTAAAGTACATAATAAATATATAAATACACTTTAAGAATAAAAATATACACCAGTTACCAAGCATGATCAACTTTAGTGTGGGTGACAGCAGGAACAGCTATCACCCCCCCCCCCATTTACCTGTAAATCCTGGGGGGTGTCACTACGGCTTATCACCTCATTATTGAGTATGTTTCATGACAGAGACACACACATGTATACATTACAATATAACACAGCAAGATTGTGTGTGTATGTATATATATATATATATATATATATATATATATATATATATGTGTGTGTGTGTGTGTGTGTGTATCTACCTCTGTCCCCTTATTTCTTCTGTTTTCTCCCCTCTTTTCTCTCTCTTCTTTTCTTACTCATTCCTTCCTGCCTGTCAGACCTGTCTGTCATATTCTGTGAACAATAATCAAAATGAATGAATAAATAAAATAAAAAGACAAACATTAACAAGAGTAGCCTACAGAGAACTTATAGAGCTCTTCTTGTAAAAAGCAAATACTTTTGGTACAACAATGCATTCGGATCATGATTCTGATATCACAAAATGCCAGACATGACAGGCTAAAAAAAAAAAAATCAATTAATGCTTCAATCTTAAATCCATCCATCCATCCATTCTCTTCCGCTTATCCTGTTCAGGGTCGCGGGGGGGCTGGAGCCTATCCCAGCTGTCATGGGGCGAGAGGCAGGGTACACCCTGAACAGGTCGCCAGCCTGTCGCAGGGCCAACACAGAGACACAAACAACCTTTTCACACTCACATTCACGCTCTCATTCACACCTATGGGCAATTTAGATTAGCCAATTAACCTAACCCCAGTAAGTGCATGTCTTTGGAATGTGGGAGGAAACCGGAGTACCCGGAAGAAACCCACGCAAGCACGGGGAGAACATGCAAACTCCACACAGAGAGAGGCCTTGATCATATATATGATCAATATATTTCAAGATTCAAGATTATTTTATTGTCATTGCATATACAAGTATACACAATGAGATTTCTATTAATTGGCTAACTATCACGGGCTTTTAAGGTGGGAGTAATTACACCATTACTTAAAAAGTCATCACTTGATCCAGCTGTTTAATCATAGGCCAATCTCAAACCTTCCTTTTATCTCAAAGAGTTGTAAAACAGTTAACTGATCATCTGCAGAGGAACAGTTTATTTGAAGAGTTTCAGTCAGGTTTCATGAGTCACCACAGTACAGAAACAGCATCAGTGAAGGTTACAAATGATCTTCTTGTGGCCTCTGACAGTGGACTCATCTCTGTGCTTGTCCTGCTAGACTTCAGTGCAGCCTTCAGATGACCTTGAATTTCCTGCTTCTAAATTCAGTTAAAATTGAGGTTATTGTACTCAGCTCTAAAGATCTTAGAAACATGGTGTCTAACCAGATGTTTGGCATTACCTTGGCCTCCAGTTATACTGTGAGGAAACATGGAATCACAGACAAGGAATAGAAAGAGATATTTCTCCCATATTGGCTTCTGATTTGACAGCAACCCAAAGGAAGCTGGGAACAGTGAGTATAAAATGACCATGTTCTGCACCTTCATTGCAAAGGCAGCTGTACGGACCTGGGGCCACATGGTGTTTGGTGCCTGTTGTGGGGGTAATCCTTGAACCAGATTGTGGACACTGGAGGTGAAGCAAGCCATCAAGATGAAAAACAAGTCTTCTCAGGCTTGATTGTTTGTGTAACTCTAGAGGAAGCTGACAGATACCAGTATGGCTCTAGGAGAAGCTGAAGGAAAGACTCAGGTGTGGGACGAGTGTGGTGAGGCCATGGAACAAGACTTTCGGTTGGCCTTGAAGCAGTTCTGGCGAACTGTCAGGCAACTCAGGAGGGGAAAGTACTGCTCTATTCACATGGTGTATAGAACACCATGTGAATGTGGAGTGCTCCTGCCATGTAAAGGTGGGATGCTGCTGACTTTCAACCATGGATGCAGTTGGGCAGTGGAAAAAAAATGCTTTGAGAATTTTCTGAATGCCACTGACATGCCTTCCACTGAGGAAGTCTATGAATGAAGGGGACAAGGAGGATGACTCACCCATCATTAAGGGCAAGGTCACTGAGGTAGTTAAACAACTCTTTAGTGACAGGTGGATCAGATTGGCCCAGAGTTCCTGAAGGCCCTGGATGTTGTAGGTTGGCTGTCTTGGGTGGCAAATGGTAAATGGACTAATTCTTATTTAGCACTTTTCTATTCTATTTGAGCACTCAAAGCGCTTTATACAACATGCCTCATTCACCCAGTCATACAAGCTTCTTTCTACACTTAAGTGCTTTCTATCTAACATTCACATGCATTCATACTGCAACGGTTGCATCAGAGAGCAACTTGAGATTCAGTACCTTGCCCAAGGATACTTTATCACTTTATCATGCAGACTGGAGCAGCCAGGGATCAAACCGCCAACCTGCTGATTAGTAGGTGACCTCCTCTACCTCCTAAGATCTGGGGTAATGCCTCTGGACTGGGAGACCGGGGTGGTGGTTCCCATTTTGAAGAAGTGGGACTGGAAGGTGTGCTCCACACACACTAATCAGATTCGGAGACCGGAGAGGGAGTCTGTTCATTAGTCAATCCTTGGATTCAGGACGAACAATGCTGTTTTCTTCCTGGTCATGGAATGCTGGACCCGCTCCTTAGCCTAACTATTCTGGTCATAATTTTATGGACAGAATTTCTACAGTAGGTGGAGCCAAGTAGTGGACGGCTTTCACTTTGGTGGCCTCAGGATCTCATCTCAGTCTTTTGTGGATGATGTGGTTTTGTTGGCTTCATTGGGTGGTGGCCTCCACCTCACACTGGAGCAATTTTCAGTGGAGCGTGAAATGGCAGCAATGAGAACTAGCATCTCCAAGTCTGAGGCCATGGTTCTCAGCTGGAAAAGGATAAAGTGCCCATTCCAGATCTGGGATGAGTTGTTATCCCAAGTGTGGGAGATCTCAAGTTCTTACTCACAATTGAGAGGAGTGAGAGACTGACAGATGGACTGGGGCTGTACTGTTTCATTACTGATCAGTTATGGTGAAGAGAAAGCTGAGCATTAAAGTCAAGCTGTCAATTTATTGGTTGATCTATGTCCCTACCCTCACCTATGATCACAAGCTCTGGGTAGTGACTAAATGAATGAGACTGTGGATACATGTGATACAAGTTAAATGAACTTTCTCTGAAGGGAGCCTGGCCTTTCCCTTAGATATAGAGTGAGGAGTTCAGTCATTTGGGAGAGAAACAGAGTAGAACCACTACTCCACATCGAAAGGAGCCAGTTGAGGTGGTTTGGACATCTGACTAGGATGCCCCCTCGGTGAGGTGTTCCAGCCATGTCCTACTGGGAGAAGGCCCTGCCGTAGACTTGGGACATGCTGGAGAGATAATATCTCTCTGTGTTCTCCCTGATGAGCTGGAGGAGGTGGCTGGTGAGAGGGAGATCTGGCCCCATATAAGTGTCAGGAAGTGAATTGATGAATGAATGGATTTATGGATGAATAGGGATCTCACAGAGAATAAGGTATGGGCATGTCCAGGTTTCCAGAAGAACCACTATATATTTTCAGAGAAATATATATTTTTATATATTTCTCTGTAAGTGATTGGAACACGACTATGATTGTTTTCTCTGTGTTTACCATTGACCTCAAACTTGTGGAGAAAGCAAACACCAGCTTAAGTTTTGCATTGAAGAGCATCACTGGTGATGATAGCTGCTTCAGTAAAAGAGTCCACAATTTAAAGCCCAAACACAAACACAATGTGTTTGGGCTTTAAAACAAGAAAAGGAGCATGCTAGAAATTTTTTCAACATTAATATGCTTGTGCACCATGATTATGTCACTATGTCAACTCTAACATCCTGAGGCCTTAAAGGGAAAATGTTTGGACAAAAGTGTCTCAACTGTGGTGCATACCATTTCATTCCATACCCATAAAATGCAGTTTGAATTTTCCTAGCCTCAAAAACACAGTCCCAAAAATGAAAATCAAGTTGAATGATCAGCATTTTGACACACTGAAGGAGATCCAGTGCCAATCACAGAGACACAAGTGCAAGGGAACATAAGGGGACCTGTACAGAGTGATCTTAAAAAAAAAAAAAAAAATAGCAGACGCTATAAAAACAGTCCAGAGAAGCACAAGAAAATGACTGTGTATGTTAAATAAACCAAATTTAAATCAGGTGAGGCTTTTGATATTTATTCTCAAAATTCTGATCAGAACTCCTGTTCTTGTGTGCCTATTTTTTCTGATTTTTTCAGCAACTGCATGCTAAAATGTTGCTTTTCCAGCCTGCACAGAGATTTTTTTTTTTTGAAGTTCACATATTTAGCTTTCAGACATTGAGTGGTTGCTGTGACTCCCTTCATAGCTTTCACTGTAAATTGGAAGCAGCATGAAAGGTCAGCTGTTGCTATCATAAACATGCACACATCATAGCCTCAGCCATCACGGTTCATCATGTTTCAGGTTTTTTTTTTAAAATTGCTACTGCAGCCAACTGTGGGGCCATGGCAACCTGATACACAGTAAAGATGATGCTGTTTCAGGTACTGAATTATCTAAATGATGCACATTTTCACAAGCACACACACAGAGCACAAGAAAATGTGTGAGAGTAGCAGTAGCTAAAAGTCTGATTAGCCACTCCAGAAAATAATAATAGTAATGCTTATTGTACTAACTGCTATTTAATCATTTATCTTTTAGAAACTTAATTTCTGCTACATTATATCTGTTGCAATCTACTCTGCTTAGCTGTGGTATGAGATCACAGAGGCACACTCTGCCTTCTTCCACTTTTAGTGTTACAACTCTATTTATTTAAGTTAAGTTCATTGTAAAACCATAAAATCTAATAGTGAAATAATGATTTTGCCTAATTTCTTTTTGTGTTTGACTGAATACAGTCTGTATTTTGATATTGCGCATTAAAGTCTGGAATCTTTTTTTTTTCTGTACCACTGTGTCCAAATGTTCGACTGGTACTGTATATATATCCATTTGGCCCTTGAAAAGGTACTCATATTTAAACTGTGGTTCAGTAATTAGCCCTGTGGGCCACAATGTGGTGAAATAAATGGACTGTTACTTTAGCCTTATTTCTGAGAGTGTATGCAGACACATTATTAGAATCAGTATGCAGTGTACAGACTGAGATCAAGGCATCCAGGTATGGTTCCCTGCGACTGATGAATCCCTGATATCGCCAGGAGACAGTAGTGATAGAATCCTGTTTTCTTAATTGGCAAATTGACCTCTGATTATAATGGAGGCAGACTAGTGAAAACGACACCACTCGTTAGTACTTATTAGTAGTGAATGAATGAGATAGCTCTAAAGTGTCTGCTTGGTATTAGGAAAAGTAGAGTCCGCACACCAGCAGCAGCTCCTAAATGGCTTTAATGCAATACCATAACGTGACGCTTCGGGCACAGCTGCCCTTCCTCAGACATTTCTGCTTGGTATTAGCACATGATCCACTGCTCAACTGAAGTACAGTAGTATTTGCTTTTATTTGAACTAAAAACAAAGGAGAAGCTGAAGTGAACTTGAACTCCACAGTCTTGCCTTTAGCGCTGTATTAGGCAGAGCACCTGAAGAACTGCTGACCTCAGCAGAATGTGTGCGTGTGTGTGAGTGAGTTTGTGTGTACATGCGTGTTTGCATGTATGTGTTTGCGTGTCTTCTCCTTTGTATCACTCCTATCTGTATGTGCATCTGTGTGTGGTTTATGCCTCAGACTGTCACACACTCAGTTTACTTTTTGTTTTTGTTTTTTTAGTTGTATCAATTGTTTATTAAATCCTTCTGTCAGGACAGAACAAGTAGTGACTGACAAATCCAAAACCATGTTTTAAAATGGACCTCTCATTTGGTTTTCCCACCCCTTTCCACATCATCCTCTGGTTTACAATCTGAACCTGAATCTGACAAGCTGTATAGTACCAGTCAAAAGTCTGGACACACTCAAGTGTGTCCAGACTTTTGACTGGTACTGGTACTGCATGTACACTTTCATACAAGTATTTTTTTTTCTGATAAATTAAGACTAAGACTTAACTGCTTAATACTTGTGTCCAGGAGAAGCTAATTCAGGTCCATTCTACTGTAGCTACTTTAAAATGTACAAATTCCAGTTCAGTAAAATGTTATATTTGTAGTTTGGAGAACAATACAGAAATCACAGCGATAACACTAGGGAAAAATGTACACAGTCATTTCCAAAGCAAAAGTGAACAGTCTGTACCCTAGGGGTGATAGGTGAGCTCCAATTTAAATAGAGAAACAAGCAGCTACAATAACAGTCAAAAGGGATATATAACTCCAAGTAAATCAAACTTCTGTGAAATCCAACTGTCCACTTAGGAGGCAACACTGATTGACAATCAGTTTCACATGCTGTTGTGCAAATGGAATAGACAACAGGTGGAAATTATTGGCAATTAGCAAGACACACTCAATAAAGGAGTGGTTCTGCAGGTAGGGACCACAAACCACTCAGTACCTATGCTTTCTGGCTGATGTTTTGGTCACTTTTGAATGTTGGTGGTGCTTTCACACTTGTGGTAGCATGAGATGGACTCTACAACCCACACA
>JASGAU010408141.1:0-32352 GCA_030220045.1 Australoheros facetus
TTGTAGGGTCTTTACCCACAATACAAAGCGCCTTGAGGCGACTGTTTGTTGTGATTTGGCGCTATATAAATAAAATTGAATTGAATTGAATTGAATCATTCAAAAGGCTCCAGACCAACAGTTTTTATATTATTATATCAAACATAATAAGTGTACCTTCTTCAATAAAGATTTAGCTGCTTGTTAGAGAATAAAGCTATCAAAATAAATAACAAATATTTGTAAAATAAGCTCTAAATACATAACAAATGTACAGTGTGTGATTCTTAATAACATGCTACAAACTAAAGCACTGCTTTATTAATTATTCTTATGAAACATGGGGCCTGCACCTCTGTGTGCAACCTAAAACCATGTTCAGTTTTAGAGGCTGCGAAATGCTGTGAAAAGCAACACAACTGTGAAGCATCAGAGTTGTGTTGCTTTGTGAGCCTCCTAAAGACTCACACAGACTGACACTCATACGTGCTGGTGCACTTTGTCACTGCGACACACCCTTTACTGTGAAAACACCTCTGCAGCCATTTTGTGTCTCTTGTTGCACTGAAATTGTAGCTGCACAAACACACTGACTCATATTTTCCCTTAAACGTTTTATTGAAGTGTAAATCTTTATAGCTGCAGCTGCCCCGGGTTATGCAGCCTGATGATCCTCAGGTATGAAGTTCATTATTTCCTGTGTGTCAAACCTGCTGCTGCTTTTCTGCTGTGACTGAGATACAAACAAACTGGTGGAAATCTTCACTGAATCCTCTGATCAGTGTTAGAGCACCAGCACCAGGAACAGCACCACACTCTGTGCTGTTTCTGGGAAACCACGTGATCACTGTTAGGTTTCGTTTTTGTGTTTCTGACACGATCTGGTTTAATTTGCATTGGCACACAAACCAGAAACAAAGAACAGGCTGTTCTCTCAGTCATGGCTGCAGAGACACCAAAGCTTCCTGTTCTCCCTGTTCTGCAACAATAAATGAGCCAGTCAGTGATTAACATCAGGAACACTTCAGCAAAGTCTCAGTGGAATAAATAAAAGTAGTTCACATTTAATTTTGTATAAAAACTGAATATTTAAGTACTGCTGTGTAAATCTAAGGCCTATAAACTAACATGTTGCATTTAAAATATAAATACAAAGATTTTATGTTCAGATTTTAAGATGTTTTAATGTTTCTGTTTCTCCTGTCCTCAGCTGACCCCTGTCCTCAGGCCGGGCTCTCTTTCTCATGACTTCCTGCCTCTCATAAACTCTTACTTCAAATTATAATCCCAGTTTTCCTGATTGAAGCGCTCCTAAACCCGCCCTGCACAGCCTGAGCATCCAAAGCTGTGATTAAACTCACCTCCAGGACTTTAATGCAGAGCAAAGCCCGAGGAAGCAAAGGGAGGATGCATAAAGGATGCATGAAGGATGCATGAAGGACGCATAAATGCAGGATTGACTGCGTTTATGTGCTGCTGTTTCCTGTTAGTGAGATGGCGCCATCTAGCGGTGAGACTTTATTACTGCTGAGTGTAAATATTTAAACTGTGTTTTTAAAGCTCTTGTAAAACCTTTAAGTTTCCACTTAGTTTAATTTACACATGCAGGTTCGTTCATATGACAGCCAAAGGCTGGTATGTTTTATATTATGGGATGTATTTGTGTGATTTCCTGTCAGACTGTGTGGATGTGAAAGTGAAAGTAAAGCTCGGACTTTAAGGGGAAAACCAGCCGATAAACCCGGTTTAGTCCGTGACTGCAGCTCGATGAGGATACCTGACAGCGAGGAAACAGGACAAACATGACGGACTTTTCTACCATCTATAAACTGTCTCTGATCACCGTCACCTGCTTTATTCAAGGTATGCTAATCAGGCTAATGCTTACTGTGCTGCGGGCTAATGCTTACTGTGCTGCGGGCTAATGCTTACTGTGCTGCCCCGGCACAAACATACATTCATGCTGTTTATATCATAAACCTGATATGAAGGAAGACTTTCAGCACAGAGATCCTTCAGCTCTTCAGTAGCAAACAGCTCGGACTGTAACTTAAACGCTAATTAAACAGTAACGTCGGTCTGTGATTCAGGCCGAATTTAACAGAAGGTCCAGACACGTCTGTAAACATTTAAATAAGTGTAACAGACTTATGCAGGATTATCTTTAACGCAGATAACCGTAAATTAGACGGTTTTTAAACGGACTTCTGCGTGTAGGCCTGAGTGAGTGCTGCACAACTCTTTCTTAACCAGAAACTTCACGTTAGTGATGAAGACTGTGAGGATCCAGTCCGTGATAGTGACAGATAACAGCTGTTCCCCAAATGAAACAGTAACACTGAAGGGGTGGAAACATTGTAACTACACCTGTGGATCAAACAGAGCTGCAGTTTTACTTTAACTCGCAGGTTTATTTTCTACAGGACCTTATTAAACTTTCTGTTTTACATCTTAACCTCCATAACTGCCTCATTTTAGAGTCATTTCTTCTCTGAAAGATGCCAATGGCAGTATTATGATTGGGGAAACATAATGTCTGACTGCTGTGCTGCTGTTTACAGTCTTTATTCCTCATTAATCTGTGTTAAACTGTCCCATCTGCAGCCTGCAGCAGCAGCAGCAGCTGTCCGGTGTTGGAGTGCTGGTTTGTGCAGGAGAAGTCGGGTCGAGGTGGAGGTTTAACCGGAGCTACGACCCAGGAAAAGTCGCTGCTCCACATCAGGACCGATGCAGAGAGGCAGAGTGACGAGTCCCAGCAGGAGCCGAACGACATCAACCCCGACAGAGTCTACTTTGTTATTGGTTAGTTCAAAATGGCAGGATGTGTAACCACACCTGTACCTGTGTGCAGGTGAGAGTGGGTGTGCTCTCTGCAGTTTTACCTGCATCTGTGTGGGTGTGTGCGTGTTTTTAAAGGTAGTGTGGGGAAATGGTCTGAATACAGAATCTAACTATAATCCTGCTGATGTTAAACGAATGCTGTGGCTCAGTAACATTCATACTTTAGCACAGTTTATGTTTCTGCTTCTGTCTCTTATTTGGATGCATTTATATCTGGTTGAGTCCCAGCATGTCTCCACTGCAGATCTAAGGCAACAGCTCTTTACCCTTTAACCTTTACGTGACCCCAGCTGTATATTTATTTGTTCTTAAATGTTTCCTACCATGAACTTTTGTGTTATGTTTATTGATGTTATAGCTTTGATTTTATTGTAATAGTACATCGTGCTACACTGTACGCAGTGAGCTAACAGACCCAGAGAGGCAGATACTTAATGTCTGTGATGATGATGATGATGATGATGATGATGATAGGTCAGCTAACAGAGACGAGTCCTTTCTGCATAACAATTATTTACATTTACATTAGAATATTGTAGACGGTCACACAGTCGCTGAGTCATCGTTTTAATAAACTCAAGCAAAAACCGACCGATGGACAAACCTGCTGAGTCAGCATATTCAGGTGATCAGCTGACCTGGTGTTTGTGCTGCTGCAGGTGGACCTCCAGTCCAGCTCTTACCTGTTTGCTTAGTTAAATCCAGGTGGGGACTTTAGTGGCCAGCAGTGTAGACAAACACAGAGACAATTAAATAAAGGAAATCTTATAAAATTAAAGGATTAAAAATAATTCAGTCACTGAAATAGCTCAGCACTAAATAATAGATCTAAGCAACAATTCAAAAGTTCCATATTTTTTATTTTTGCATTTTTATGGATTCAGTGGATTAAAACATAATGTTTAAGGTTTGTTTAAATATATCTGTTTATTTGTATGTGGATAAATATGAAACATGATCAGTGCCGCAGTCTAAACGAGTTCATCACATCAGTCCTGTTTGATCCATAAAACTGAGCAGCACAAACTCAGGAGTCAGTAAGGAGCACAAACTGCACAATAAACACAAAGTTTAAACAAATTATTGTTACTATTATTAATGTGGGTTAAAGTTTTAATATCTTACTTTTTCTGGACTTAAATCTAAATTCATCAGCTTGTAATTAACATGTTTAAGCAGAAAAACAGTTTGACTTCTTTATTGAGGCATAAATGTGTTTGTCTCTGCGTCGTCTCCTCCCTAACATCAAGCTGAAGGCCTCCTGCTGCATTTATAATTTATTTAAACCTTTATTTATAATCACATGAATCATCTGAGAGCTTCATATATGATGAGGCGTTTCCTTTGTGCCTCCTCAGACCCGGCCGGCACCCTCTGCCACCGCTCCCTCAACCCTCCCAGAGGCTCGGTGACGAAGCCCCAGTGTGAGATCAACCCCTTCCTGCCGCAGCCCTCCGGCCTGGACTGGGTCTCCCCCCTCACAGACTCGGGCCTCAGCCCCGTGTACCTGCAGGCTGAGTGGTTTTCGTCTGCATTTCAGGGCCTGAACGATCAGCTGGGCGTCTCCACCATCACCCGCGCCCCCACGGGGTCTAAGGAGCACAGTGGTAACGAGTCCATGATCACCCACCACAGGCTGATCACAGGTCAGTAAATGAACGGAGCAGGTTTGTTATCTCGGTCTGTTCTGACGTCCTCAGTGATCCTCAGCGTGACCAGTAAAACGGTCTCGGTGAAGGCCAGACTCGGGGAGCCTGTGCTGCTGGACTGCAGCTTCTGGGTCAACCCGTCCTCTCCGCTGTCTGGGTCCGGGTTCGCCGTCGAGTGGCGGTACCAGTTCAGAGGCCGCGGTCGGCTGGTGCTGGCTTACGACGGGAAGACGGACCGGCTCGCCGACGCGCAGGAAGAAGGAGCCGCGCTGGACTTTGAGGCTGTGCACGAGACAGGAAACGCTTCCCTGATCATGCAGGAGGCCAAAGTGCGTCACTCCGGCACCTACATCTGCACGGTGTACCTGCCTCACCTGCTGGCTCAGGTGGCGTTGGACCTTGAGATCGAAGGTGAGGAAAATATTTCAAGCATTTCTCAAGTGTCTGCATTAGTACAATAATCCCATTATAATGTTATAAAATGAGCACTCAGCTCTGTAATAAACATGATTTAACTCTCTCCATCTTCTCCACCCAGAGCCTCCATCCCTCTCCATCCACCCCTCCCCCCTGCCCCTCGCTGTTCCAGGTCAGACTGTAATCATCCAGTGTGAAGCGTCCGGCTTCGCCCCCCTCCCCGTGGAGTTCAAGTGGGAGATTAAAGGTGCCGACGGGAAGTCCAGGCCCCTGGATTCCTTCAGCGTAACGGGCCACAGGCAGGCCTGGGACGGCACCTTCAGCCAGAGCTCCCGGCTGGAGCTCCACACCTCCAAGCTGGACCTGGGCAGAGGAGGGGAGGTCACCTGTGTGGCCGTCCACGCCGGAGGCACGAGACGGACCAGCGTGACCCTCAATGTCATCGGTAACGTGAAGGAAGCCCAGAAGACTTTTATTAATATGTGCCACTCTGATATTTATTCCTAAAAACAACCTACTGTAGCGTTAGCATGCAGGCTAACCTGAACTCTCTTTGCAGTAAAATGATCATTAATGACAGGTTAGAGTATCTGTCATAGATAAATGCAGGTCTGAGAGACACTCAGGGTTCCTGTATAAATCCTTTGGGGTCAGCTGATATGTTTTTATGTGTTTATGCTTATGTAATGTGTCTTTCTTAAAGGCTGCACGCTGAAGGTTTCGTATTGAATCCACGTCTTTTTTTCCTTTTCAGGGTTCAGTTCTCCCTCCATCGAGGACTCCATGGCGATGGTCGGCGTGGCGCTGGTGCTCTACGGGCTCATCAAGTTTGTGTCGTGGACCTTCAGCAGCTCAGGTAGTTCTTCCTGCACAATAACCCAAAGATCATCACGTACACCCCTGTAATCATTACAAGCTGCAGGAGCTCCTGTTGTCTCCGCCTGGATCAAATAAACCTGTTTGTGTTTACTGGGTTAAAATAAAGGATGAAGCTTTTTTAAATTCTCTTCCTGACTTTTTGTTTTTCTCGTTATGTCTCTGTAAACAGGCTCAGATGAAGCTGATAAACAAGAAAAGGTAATTTTTTGACTTACAGCAGACAAACGTCTGAGCTTCATGTTCTGCTTCCTCTGAATAAAACGTTCCTCCTCCTCCACAGAAGGAGAAGTGAAGCTGGAAGAAGGAAAGCAGCCGGCAGTGACGTTGATCCATTAAACCTGCTGGTTCTGATGTTTTTGACGGGACTTCAGGAGAAGCTTCGCTCCCGTTTATGGAATCATTTCTTTTTTCCTGCAGTTTTGGTGCATCTGTGTGTTTTAGACCAGAGAAAAGTTTATATCATATTTCAGCTTCAGCTTTTTGATCTTTGGGAGGGAAACTGACAGAAACTCAGCGTAAACATGTGTGTTAATATTTCTTTAATAATCTTTCTCTGTAGATCTGCATGATTTCGCCTCCTCTGTACGTCACAAACACTGGAAAGAACAAACAGGAAGTTTTCATGGATGTGTTGAAACATCAGCTTCAGTTTGAAAGGTTAAAGCTTCTGTTTGATGCTCCGTCTAAAAAGCAGATAACGAACCATCTTTGGGGCCTGATGTCAGTCTGTGATCGAAATGATGTTTTTAATGAAGTTAAAGTAACGACAGACTGAACTGTCTCAGCAGGTCTCGTTTTTTTGCCCTTTTTGTAGATATGGAGACTGTGTTTCTATTTTCATATTTTTCAATGTGTGTGTGTGTGTGTGTGTGTGTGTGTGTGTGTGTGTGTGTGTGTGTGTTTGAAAGGTGCTCCAACAGTCTGTGCTAATAAAATAATAAACCTGCTGAAATGATTTAAACTCAGCCTCTGATTTAAACAGACTGAATTTTAAATGAAATAAAAACTTCTCTTTAAAACTCCAGGCAAACGAGTCTCATCTCCAACACTCTGGAGTTAGACGTGCTATAAACATCCACTCACCGGTCACTTCATTAGGTACACCTTTGCTTCAGGTTCAACAAGCTGCTGGAAGCGTTCCACACTGACATGATAACATCACACAGCTGCTGTGGATTTGTTGGCTGCACATCGATGATGTAACTCTCCTGTTCCATCACATCCCAAAGGTGCTCTGTTAGGGTGAGATCTGGTGACTGAGGAGGTCATTTGAGAACAGAGCACTCAGTGTCATGTTCAACAAACCACTTTGAGATGATCTGAGCTCTGTGACTGTGTGGAAGAAGGTGGCACACACTGGTCATACATGGATGGATGTGGTCAGCAGCAACACTCAGGTAGGCTGTGGTGTTTAAGTGATGCTCAGTCGTTACTAAAGAACCAAAAGTGTCCCATTGAAATTACACCAGCAGCCTGAACTGTTGATACAAGACAGGAGGAACCCGTGTTTACATCAAATTCTGAGCCCATCTGAGTGTGACAGCAGAAATAAAGTCTCATCGGATCAGTCAGCCTTTTTCCAGTTTCCTGTTGTTCCTTTTTGGTGGATCTGTGTGAACTCTGTGGTTTTCTGCTGCTGTAGCCCGCCTGCTTCAAGGTTCAGTCTGCTGTGTGTTGTTTTTCAGCACACTGGTTATAAAAAGTGGTTATTTTAGTTATTGCTTCCTTTCTCCTCTGACCTCTGGCATCAACAAGTCGTGCTCTCCCACAGAGCTGCTGCTCACTGCATGTTTTCTCTTTGCAGACTGCTCTCTGTAAACTCTATGTGTGGGAAAATCCCAGCAGGTCAGCAGTTTCTGAAACACTCAGACCGGTCCATCAGTCACCAACCAGTTTAAAGTCACTTAAACCTTCATTCCCCATCCTGATGCTCAGTTTGAACTTCAGCACCAAATGACGGGAAACGTTCCAGATGTTAATGATGGAAGAAGCTTAATTGTCATTGTACAAGAAATACAATGAAACTTGGGTGGTAACTTCCTTTAATCAGCAGTGCAATATAAATACATATATACAATATAAATAGGATATAAATAGATAAAATACAGTTAAGAATGAGATGAGATATACACGGCTATGTACACAGTGCAAACCAGATAAAACCGTATTGATTGATGATTTACAAATAATTGTAAAAAAGTATAATAATGATAATAATATCATTAAATTACATCAACGGTACGCGTCAGTAGCTGTCCAATAGAAATTAGTATTGCTCATCGTCACGGATCTGTCGTCCAATCAGAGGCGTCGATGTTGAACGGAGTTTAGCGGGTACATTTTCGATCTGGGTTCGACAGCACAGCTAAGTGGACGGTTGTTGTTTTGGTGAAGAAGGTCCAGTTTGATCCAAACGCGCGACATTAGCGGTTATCCCGGGTTTGTGTAGCCGGGTCCTGAGGCGCTGAGAGCGGAACTCGACCTTTTTTCAAACGCGCTGTTTTTTTACTTAGAAAAGTCAGAATGCTAACTAGCCTCCAGAGCTAACGGCGGCTAACTCCAGAGTGCTGTGATGACCTGCGGCGGTGCAGCGGTTTCCTGTTCTGTTGTCTCTTCAAGCAGCTCGTAAACAGCAGGTCGGTGAGTATGATGGTCTCAGATTATTACAGTGTGTGTGGAGCGGCCTTCATTAAGCTTCTGTCTGAGTTTTACGTCTGTAATGTGTGTTTTTGTCATCGTGGTCAGTTTCACTTTCATGTGTTTGGAAGCTGCTGCTCCCTGTTTGTGTTCCTCTCCTCAGACCACACGTATCCAAAGCACAGCGCTGATTAAACGGCCTCTGTGCCCCGGAGTGAAGCATCACACTCACAAACACGTTGTGTTTCTGTGTGTTAGTGTGGACACAGGAGGCTGCTCTCCAGTTACTGCTGCCCACTTTGCATTTAATTGGCAGAAAACGGTGGAAATGAAAATCACAGGTGAACACGGTCTCCTGTAAACCTGTAAAACACCTGTGTACTTTCTTTAAAGGCAGCAGATCTGCTGGGATATGATGAAGATCCTCCTGGTTACAGTTTACTGATCACTTACAGTCTGTGTGTCAGTTACAGCTGTCCGTAGCTGTTTGTAGTATTCAGCTGACATGAATCGAAGACATCTGAGGTCCACAGAAGGTATTTCAGCCAGTCACTGCTGATGTCCATCAGCCAGCATGAGGCTTTAAGTGACCACAGCCCTGTTTCAGGAAGCTGTTTGCTCAGATTAAACTGAGAGATGAGGGACGCTCAGTCACAGTTGGCATAAACGCTGCGGTGGTAACAGACTGAACCTAACCAGAGGCCGGCTTTATGAAGCATGGTTTTAAGGGCTGCAAAGGTACTTCATCTATTACCAGGTGACTGTGCTGCTCCAGAGCTTGTGTTAACGATAGATGTAGAAACCCAGCACCTACTGACCAATCAGGTCTCTGGACAGTCGTGTCACCGTACCTGGGAGAACCCTCAGACCTCAGTGTGTGGACCGTAGGACGTTCTCGTGTTTCTCTGATGAGCATCAGTTAAGAAAAATAGATATTTTTTTATTCCTGTTTCTTCTCTGGTCATTTCAAGCAATTTTCAAATTACTTTATTGTTTTATAAGCCTAAATATGTTCCTCCTAAAACAGGAGCAGCTGTATGAGCTTGTATGAAATGTGCCTGTAGTCTAAACCTACCTTTGACTTCACCCACAGGTGCAGCTTTAGAATAAAAACAGTCTCACACACATCTACAACAGTCTGTTTGTTTTACTTACTACTCACACATCAGATCCTTTTTCCTGCTTTCTTTCCTGGCTTTAAGTAAACTTTATTAATATTGTAGGACTTTCCCACACATTCATGCAGCACATTTAATGCTTTTCCTCTGACACACAAACACACACCAGTAATCTATCTGAAGCAGCTGTGGTGCTTTCAGCCTGTATTGTGTGTTCCTCTTCATATTGTTCTAACACTGGAGTTTGTAGAGTCAGTCCCTCTGCTGTCATTAGACCTGTCCTTGTTTCTGATTGGTCAGATCCTCCAGTGCACCCCCCCCACGTGAATATCATAGTTAAATTGCTCAAACCTGGGTTTGTTGATCTTGGTTTGTAGGCAGAAGGTTTGTCCACCATGACCAGAGTTTATCACTTTCCTTCATTGTGAAAATATAAATATCGAACAGATCCTGAAAACATTATTGGTCTTATACTTGTGTGACTTCCTGTTCTGATCTCGTTCTGCCTGTTTGTGTTTCAGAAAGCAGAAACAGCCCGAGTTTTAGATGGCGGTGGCTCCCGCCTCGATGGCAGATAAAATCATTGTCCTTGATGAGGACGATGAAGAAGAGAGTCCTCAGGCCTCTTTCTCTGCCTCCAAATCAACCCCACAGCATCAAGCCAAAAATGTCTCACCACTCAAAGCTCAGCAGCCGGTGCCCACCCACATCACGCAGTCCCCCTTCGCCACAGCGAAGAAGACCAGCCTGGTTCTTCAGGCTGAGAATCAGAAGCTGTTCACTGAGGTGAGCTTTCATTCAGCTGGCTGTATTATACTTCTCCTGATGTTCCAGAGGTGGATGTTCATGTTAAACATGACCAGAGTTTAAGATCGTGAGGTTTATGCACTCCCGGTGTGTCAGACTGCTGTCTAAGCTCAGTTTGTTGGTATGCTGGGGCATGGACTAAAATCACTCTATAACACTATAAAACTGCAGAGGTGTATTTGTGTGAACGATGCACTGAAACCAGTTTGGATCTGGAAGAACTAAAGTCTCCTGCTGTGGTTCCCTCTCATTCCTTTTTCTTCTTGTTCCTTCGTTGTCCATCACACTTCCTATTTTGTCTCATCCTGTTTTCCCTGTTTTATTTCCTGCAGTTTGTGGAGCACTGCACGCCTCTCACAGAGGACTGTCCCGAGGTCTTGACCTTCCTCCAAACCAAGCACTCCAAGGCCTGCCCGGTCTTCCTTTCATCGGTGGAGTTCAGAAATACTTTGGGACGATGTTTGACTCGCGCTCAGGCCACCCGCTCTAAAACATTCGTCTACATCAACGAGCTGTGCACTGTGCTCAGGCAGTATGCCGTCAAGAGGAGGCAAGACCTCTCCAAGGTTGAGCCTGGGCCTTCTACCTCAACGTCGAGCAATGCTCCATCTACCTCCATTACGCTCAGAAGTAAAACCAAGAGTAAAGAGAAGCTGGACGAGGAAGACGGTGTGCAGGCGGCAGAAGAAGAAGAGCAACCTTCCACCTCCGGACTGCAGGAGGACAGAGAGGCTCAAGAAGAGGAGAGAAAAGCTAAACGGGCTTCCAGGAAGCAGGTTAGCGTGGAGTAGGTGTGGCTGCTGAATCATTCTTGGATTATAATCATGAGCAGTTTGATTTGTATAGCACAGTTTGCTTCAGTGTTTGTGGACTTTTCACTGAAGTCACACTGAGAGGGGAAAGAGAGGCAGTCATTGAATATAGACTAATGATGACATGGAGCATCCCTCCTGTCTTCTTTTATCTTTCTGATAAAATCTGGATCAGGAGCTTCTGAAATCCCCCCTCATGTCTGTCCTGTTTGTTCCTCTCAGATAGCGTACCTGGAGAACCTGCTGAAGGTGTACAACGATGAGATCTGCCGTCTGCAGCAGGCTGAGCTCAGTCTCGATGACCTCAAAGCTGAGGACTCGTTATACATCCAGGAGCACAAACTCAAACGCAAGGTCAGTGTGGCAGCTTCCACTGGTGGCAGTTACACTTTAAAGCTGTAAACAGTAATCATCTACAACATGTCGCGTGGCAGCTACTCTCACCTGCCTCACCTGGCCTCCTCCTCCTCCTTTTGCAGATGATGAAGATTTATGAAAAGCTGTGTGAACTAAAGGGCTGCAGCACTCTAACAGGCCGAGCCATCGAGCAGAGAATCCCCTACAAAGGCACTCGTTATCCTGAGATCAACAGGAGGGTGAGTGGCCTGTGGTTGGTTTTATAAGTGCCCCAGAAAACAACGTTTACCTGGATCTTCTTCCCCACAGAGCCAGGAGTTTCTTTTCTTTAATGAACCCAGAAATAACGAGTATCATGAGTGGTTCTCAGCTTTGTCTGTTAGCTCAGGTTTTCTGCTTCAGTGTCTGTGCTCACAGGAACAGGAGTTTAATTAAAATACATGAAGCAGCAAAGTTAATGCAGTAGAGCTGCAGAATCAGTGAAAACGTTCATGTACAAAAAAAAGGAGAACCTCGATTCGTCACAGTGTAACAAAGTCTGTGATGTTGGTGAAAGATGTTCAGCTCTCCTCGTGTAACAGCCCGTCTCCTGGTATCTCCTCCACACTCGACACTGTGCTGAGACACACAACAAACCCTCTGACGCCTCCTATGAGCTGTGACATCAGCAAACAGCAAAACTGGTCAGGAGGGACGAGGAGAGCGCGGCGGTCAGCAGATTCATTCCCTTCTTTTTAACCTCTTTGGTGCGCCTGCTGTCACCTGGTGTCACCTTCATCTGCAGCAAAGGAGTCGATAAGATAAACTTTAATGATCCCACCTCAGAGAAATTTACACATTACAGCAGCTCAGGTACAGATGAGGATGAAATAAAATAAAATAGAAACCACATAAAAAATATATCAATACACATATACATCAAAACACTATATACATTTGTAGCCAGTAATTTGCAGTTTGTACACAGTATGCATCATGGGTGGGAGTGTAGATAGATAAGATGTATATGTAACATATGTGAAGGTGTGCATAAATGATGGCAGTAAAGTGTCCAGCTGACTGATGACATCATGATGTGTTACACAGTCTAACAGCTGTTGGGATGAGTGAGCTGTGAAAGCGCTCCGTCCTGCAGCGAGGACGTTTGAAGTGGACTCACGGTGGTGTGTCCTCCCTGACTGGACTTACAGTAATAACCATTCATGTAGAGGTCAGGTTAGCTGTGGATGGGCGAGTGTGTCCAAACTTGTGACTGGTGCTGTCAGTCTGTCTGACTTTGTGTTGTACTGTGACGATCCAGTGTTTCTTCAATTTTTGGGCAGGTATTTATTTTACTGCCTGTTGTGCTCTCAGTTTATTTCAAGCTGCACTTTAAAGCCTTTAAACCTGAAGCTCAGATCTGACTCAGTCCTGTAGCTTAATGTGATACTCTTTAGTTTGAGGTCAGATTTACTGACTGAATGTTCTCGTAGTAAATGTGCTGCAGATAATCCTGACGCACAGTCAGCCAGCTCTCACAGTGAGACTTTAATGAAGGAGCTGCTCTCAGCTCAGCCATCAGTGAATACAGCAAATCACTCTTTATACAACCAGTTAATAAACCTGACACACCTGAGAACCAGGTAGAGACAGGAAACAGGTGGAGCTGCAACAAGTCACTGACTACCAAAATTAGTGGATAGAAGTAGAAATCACTTTATTTGTCCCACAATAGGGAAATTTCAGTGTAGTAGCTGCAAACTATTGTACACAATAGATACTAGAAACACAATAAGAAAGTATGAAAAGATCAAAATAAATAAGAAAATACAGAATATACAAATAAAAAACTGTATACACTATAGACAGTATAGACAATGTGACCAATATGGAGTTTTGATATTTTAAATCCAGTTCAGGAACCACTGCCTCACAATGTGAAGCCACTGTTGTAATTTGGGGCTATTTCAATAAAACTGAACTGCGTCCTCGTGCTCGTCGCTCCTCTCAGATCGAGCGCTTCATCAACAGTCTCGAGGTACGGCGCAACCCTCCCGATTACCAGGACGTCCTCCAGCAGGTGCTGCGTGCCAACGATCGGCACAGCCTGTGCCTGAGCAGGAAACACCTGAACCAGATCGCCCAGGAGGCCTTCAGAGAGACGGGGAGCCGCATTCAGGAGCGACGTCACCTGGACCTCGTCTACAACTTTGGCTCCCACCTCACCGACCCCTATAAGCCCGGTGAGCTGAGAAAGAAACGCCGCTGACTCGGCTTCGCTGTGTGAACATTTATAGCTACTTTAAAAGGTCTTATTTGTTTATAATTGCTGCAGTTAGAAAAATATGGAAGAAATTAAGACTCCCAGCTTTCATTTGCTGTTCCCGACTTTCTGGGAAAATCATAAAAAATGACCAAGAAAACGTTCATTTTCTTTTAAAGGAATTTCAGACTGTTAGTAATTTTTTTAAGGATAAAAATTGTTCTGAGACATAAAGTAAGGAAAAGATTTTGATGCTTTGCTGTTTAAAAACATAGTTTATGCTTTTTTATGAATCTCTCCAACCATCCTCTGATAAAAGTGTTAGACGGGTCAGAGAAACTTCTTTCTGTATCCACGTCCCGTCTGACTATTAGAAAATATCTGGCATCTCATCTTTAGCCACAGACCCGGCGCTGTCGGACCAATCGCTGCTGAGGAAACTGCGGTCGAACCGAGAAGTCGCTCTGACCCGCCTGGAGGAGGTCATCACGAAGTACGCTGTGAAACAGGAGGACACGGAGGAGCAGGAGAGGAGCAGGCGCCCGCAGAAAGATGGGAAGAACAAGGAGGTAAAGGAGGAGCTTCATCTCAGCCTTCTGGGTTCATGTTGATGTTTTCATATCAGCAGGAGCTTTTTTTAATGTCATAGGGTGAGAGGCAGGGTACACCTGTACAGGTACACAGCCTGTCACAGGGCTAACACAGAGAGACAGTAACCATTCACACCTGTGGGCAATTTAGTTACCAACTAACCTAACCCCAGTAACTGCTTGGCTTTGGACTGTGGGAGGAACCCACGCAGACACGGGGAGAACATGCAAACTCCACACAGCGAGGCCCGGGCCGAGGTGGAATCAAACTCAGTCTCCGTGGGCTCTGATTGGCTGGGGCTGTCTGCAGGGGAGGGGATTCTGCGGTGAGATCTGGGACTTGGTTCCATCAGAACCAGGACTCGTAACCTGCTCGTCTTCTCCGTCTTTCAGGCTGAGCAGCAGTGCTGACCACGCCCCCGTGCTGCCCCCAGCTTCAGATGGGTGTAATGAGCCACAGCAAACATTTATGACCCTGTGATTTAGTCTTTAAATCAGTGAGGGCAAAAACAAGAAGAAGAAGCTGGACTGCATTATTAACATGTGATCTCTCATACATGAATCTGAAACGATGGGACCATAAAGATTTGTTTTTTTATTGGCTTTAAGTCCTGTTGATTTCATGCGCTGCGTTTTCAGGGCCGCGGGTCTGAAAAAGAAGCTGAAGCGGTGAATGGAGTGTCCGAGGAGGAAGACGAGAATGAAGACGATGAATCGTCAGACCCGGACATAGAGGAAGAGATCCAGGCCAGCACTCAGCAGGATGGACCAGGTTAGTCTGCAGGTCTTAATCCAGACGGTTCTAGAGGTCAAACTAAAAGTCCTGTTAGTCCTGCAGCTCAGCAGCATCTTTAAATGCTTCTGGGTATTTATATGGTTACTTTAAAGGATTATATAAATATTATTTAATTGATCACAGGACATAAAACCTGATTTAGTCTGAGACGTCAGGACAGTCAGGGCTGCAAAGATGTAAATAAGCACGATGGGAACTAAGACCTACAGCAGCATCGTTAACCAGGCAGTCACACACCTGCTGGTAACATCTAGAAAATGAGCAGCTGTACGTCGTAACCGCTCACCTGTGTGACCTGCACAGGTGTGTGTGGACCTGCTGCTGAGGTTAGACACACTAATCTGATGTCGAGTTCATCCAAACGCAGGGTTCGGCGGTTGATCGCCCGGGCCGAGAATTTCACCGGTCAATCAGAACTGTTCTGTCACTGCGATGAGCAGCGGGCACTCGTCCTGCTCTCCACCCCGTCACTGATACCAGGCTGATTTTATCTGGTCTAAATCGCTGCACTGAAGTATTGTTTAACAGCACGGCCAGTTTCAGTCACAATGAACGAGCACGATCTCACAGCTGTCCCCTTCACGCTTGATTTTCCAGGCAAATTAGCGACCAGTGTGAAACCGAGGAGGAAGAAGAGGAAAAGGAGCTGAAAGGACAATTTTGGGCTTCGGATTAAACCTAAAATCCCAGCAGCTTCTTCCTGTTTCTTTGTAGACTCACAATAATAACACACTGATATTTATTAACAATAGCTGCAGGTAAACATACATTTTATTTTCAGAGCATCCTAACACAGACGAGAGGGATCCAGGCATCAAGTCACATGGTCCAATCAGATTCAGGTGCCTTCAATGACCCGTAGGACCAACCATTATCACAGAACATTACATTCATATTATCCAACTGTTCACCATCACTGAATTAGCAAGCTAATGCTAACTAGCCCCACCCCCAACACACATTCACGCCGGGCTGAAAATGTTTTCTGGCTAGAACCAGAAACAGAAACATAACTGTAATCTGATTATTGAAGAGAATGATTGACAGGTGGTGGTTGTGAACAGTGGTTCATAAATGCTCTCAGTAATTGTAACAATGTTTCAGATTTGGACCTTTTAAGGTTATTTTCTTACCTTTAAATGAGTCGATTATTCTCATCTTCAACACGGAGTAAATTAGAAAATAACTACCAGTAAAAAACAAAGTGTCTGAAAATGTTTCTGATTTTTCTCCAGATTATGGTTTTAAAACGCTAAAAAAAGTTTTCTGACTTTGCTGTTTCACTTCATGATTGTGTGTCTCTCATCGTCTCACAGAGTCTGCAGCTTAATTTGGGAACACTCGTTATGTTTGTGCCTCTGTGTTTATGTTTTATTTACTCTTTGAGGAAAAAGTTCAGATTTCTCATCAGTAAAATCCTGACATGTTATCACGTGAACGTTTGAACCACAGACCTGTTCTCAGAGGATGAACACAAACGCTTTTAAACTTGTTCGTGTCAGTTTGTTAGAAGATCTGTGGAGATGATAATGAGGATAATGATGGTGATGATGATGATGATGCACAGTGACCACATATGTGTTATACAACAGTTTGGGATTGAAGCAGACACCAGAGATCAAAGCTGTCTGTCTGCTACCTGGACCTGAACTTTTAAAGATGAAGGTGGGAAGAAAATATTTATTTGCATTTATTTTTTTCTTTTTGTAGATGATGATGACAATGAAGATGATGACATTAACGAGGTGGAAGAAGCGAGCGAGGGCGCCAACAAGGAGGATGTGAACGATGATCAGAGAGTTTCTGCAGGCGAAGACGGAAGCTTGAAAGACGGAGACGACGAGCAGGTTACGAGTCCTGCTTCTGACGAAACCAAGTCCCAGATCTCACCGCGGTCTGACATCCCCTCCCCTTCAGACAGCCCCAGCCAATCAGAGCCCACGGAGACCGACGACCAGCGGCCGCTGTCGAATGGCGACCACGGGAGTTTACAGGAACCTGCGGATTCCTCCAATCACGACTCGGTCGTGCTCTTAAACACCAACCAAGCCAATACAGACCTCGCAACAACCAACGGGAAACCGTCGCCTTCATCGCCACACGAAGCTGTGGAAAATATCACGCAGACGACCAATGGGACGTCACCGCCGCCCAGCCCCAGAACCACGAGGAGTCAGAAGAGGAAGAGGGAGGAAATGAAATCGGAGAGCTCCCAGAGCAGAAGGCACACGATCATCCACGACAGGTGAGAGGTTCGAGCTGCAGACGCCACAGCAGCTCATCTGTCCTCCACACTCTTCCTCACTGAACTCTTTTCACATTAAAATGGCCTCAGTTAGCAAAACAAAACAACTTAAAGTGAAGGAAAACACATTTTCTGCCTCGTTCCCCTTCAGGTGTTCTCGTGTTCTCTAAATAAGGAACCCTTAATCAGTCACTGCTGTCTCGTCTGATGCTGTCAGTCTGCAGCAGTGAACTGTGCGACTTCTTTAAAGCTCATTGAAACTTTAAACTCTCTCTGGTTCGTCCTCAGTGAGGTGGACATCCCTCTGGATATGGGCGTTTTTAACTGCAACTCTCCAGAATCCGCCCGAGCAGACACGCCAACGCAGGACGTGGTCAGCAGCTCGCAGTCGACGCCGCCGCCCAAGAAAAACAAGGTGGGCCAACAGAGTCGCAGCAGAGGAGCTGAATCAGAGAAATGGTTTTACTGCCAGGACAGATCGTAACGGAAACGTTAACTCTGAGGTTTTCCTTTACGTTTATACAGACCAGTTTAAACAGCTGTTAACCTTTGACCTGCTACACTCTCATTTCTTCACACTTTTCTAAGCCTGTTTGTGTGTTTTCAGGTCAACGTGGCGACACAGTGCGACCCCGACGAGATCATCGTCCTGTCAGACTCAGAATGACCTTTGACCCCTGAACTCTCTTCAAGTCTTCATCTGCTCCATTTGGCCGACTTCCTCTTTTTTTCTTCCGTCTCGATTTGGAAGCAGAAGCTGAATTTATTTCTGCCGGTTTAGGACCGTGAACTCGAACAGGAAGCGGAGCCGCTCGCAGGTTTGGAGTTCGAGGCTCCGCCGAACAAACGCCACCACGACATTTTTGTAACGGACCGAAACGTTCTTTATTCAGCATGTGAAGCAGGAGGCTCGGACCCCCGCTGTGCACCACAGAATAAAGTTTTCATTGAATCCGAGCAGGAAACGCCGACCTCGGCTGCTTTCTCACTCTTTGGGTACAGAAACTCACGCTTCCTGTCTGCAGATAGAAGTTTTTATTTGTCTGAGGCTGAAAATAGGATGATGACATCATCACTGGGAGGATCTTTACTGGTTTGTAGTTGGTGTGTTTTGGGGAACACTCAGTGCCTGATAAAAATGAAGTGAGCGGTCAGATGGCCCTCTGACCGGTTTGTTTACATTTTTATACTTCAGATCTTTTTCTTAAAGGGGGGGGGGTCTGTATGAAAGTCATTTTCAGTTGGTGCTGTTTTAGTTGCTGATGGTATTTATATGAGTGAGTGTTTCAGCTGCACAGAGACAACAGGAAAACAGTTTCCTTCATGATTTCAAACTGATGTGTTTAAAATAAAGTCACTGACTTCCTGTTGCAGCTGCAGCCTCACCTGAAAGCTTCCACACACAAACACAGACGCTGAAAGTGTCTCACAAACTGCACAAAAACACCCAAACTAACACAAACGGCTCCTGCGTACTCGTGTTGCTGTCCTACATCTCTCAAATATTTCACTCTCAAAGCAGGAAAAGGAAACTCGTGACTCTCAGTAATAATAATTCTGTTTGGTTCAAGTGTCCCAACAAAGACCAAAGAAACTCAGTCACACTCAGTTGTGTCATTTATGGCTCTTTGGTAGATTAAAAACTATTAAAACACACCAGTCACCTTCTTCCACACCCACCTACCTGCAGCAGAATGTGTCAGTCCGCCTCTGAAAATAGTCCCAAACAAATGCACCGTGTCCTCTTTCAGGAATTTAAGAAACAGCAGCAGATTTATGAGAGTCTGAGCTTCACAGTGAGTCTGAGGACGTTTTTGTAGTGGGTTTGTTGACTGATAAATATAAAGAATAACATCAGTCTTTGTATGTCAACGTCACGATTCCTCCAAGTTTTTAGGAAGCTGCTAACTTGAACTGATCCTGTGCCCACAGACTGTATATAAAAGATGCCGTCACCGATTTGTTAGCCAAGTCCTGAAACATCGAGCAGAGCGAGGACGCTGCACGCTTTTTAGGCAGCAAACTGTCAATCACAAAGTAGCTCCGCCTTTTTTTATCGACCTTTTCGACTCTGAGGATCATAATCGACTAAATAAAAACATCATAGAAGACCTGAAAGCTGCGACAGGCTGTAAACTTACCAAGAGCTTTTTTATTGAGGTCAAAGGTCAGGTAAGAGGAGGGTCATCTTGTCAGATTTCTATAGTCAGATCCTGTATTAGCAGAGTCGCCCTCTGCTGGCCGTTAGACAGACTGCAGGATTAAGGTGCTTCCACCACTGCTGCTCGGCCCCGATTCCTTCAGCAAAAATATGAACACAAACCAATTCTGAGTGTTTTTTAAGGATCCTGGATGCCTTTAAATCAGATTCTTTGTTTTATTCAGACGTTTATACGAGTGCATCATTATTTAGTTTTTGTCTTGTGTCGCACTGAGCATTCAAATACATTTAGGTTTAAATCAAAGGGTTTTTATGCATTGTTGTAAAGAGTCGGACTGCTGAGGTCTGTCTCAGTCTTAAAGTCCCTATTTTTGTCCTTTTTGGGGTCAAAGTTCATCTCAATAAAATGAGGGAAATGTCGTCTCTGCTGTACTCACAGAGGAACGAACCATCATTCACTGTGAATTTGTTCTTTTAGATTAAATACTTTTTGTCATAAAAGTCTCTGTGATTTTTACTTGTAAAATTAAACTTAATATTTTAACAGCTGTTCTTCAAAGGCTGCAGATTATTTTTACTCAGTTATTAAAGGGAAGTTTCTCAGCTCATATTTATACCCACACATGATGTTCCATTAAGTCATTAATGCCTCCATGCTGTTTGTGCTGTGAGCTAGATGTAAATGTGGGTTATTGTGTTCTGGATCAGCAGGTATCCTGAAAAAAGTTCAACTTGGTGCATTTTTATTAGATTTATTAGCAGCATGTTTACCTGATGGAGCAGCCAATAATTTGCTGGGTTCAGGTTAATAAAAGCCTGGTTTTATATATTCTATATTCCCAGGTTTTATGTTTTTGATATAGAGGCTTTAGTCTGAGGTCCAATCCTGTCATCAGTAACCAAACTCTGTCCAGCGAGGAGAGACATCCACACTGAAAGCTTACCTGCAGCAGGTGATTATCCCGAGGCCGGAAAAGGTGCCAAAGTGTCCTGATTCCAAAACCATGAAGGAACCAACTGCCCGGTTCTAAGGAGAAACACAGGGAGGGGTTCATGCTGTCATCCATGCATTCATGTTCTTCTGTCTGTCCAGTTCAGGGTCACAGGGCTGCTGGATCCCATCCCAGGTGGGGTACACCCTGCACAGGTTGCTAGTCCAACGCTAACACAGAGAATCACCAGCTGACCCAACGAGCATGTCTGCAGTGTGGGAGGAAGCTGAGAGAACCCACACAGAGAACCTCACTCTGAAAGGCTCCGGCCAGCTGGTGGATTCAAACCCAGGACCTTCTTATTGTGAGGTGATGGTGCTACCCACTGCACCACTGCCTGTACATGTACTGCCTTTATTATAGTTCAGTCAGAACATTTGAAATGACTTATTTGTTATCAGCCTAAAAGAGTTCAGGTTTGCCATCTCAGCTCAGAGCTCATCACTCCTGATGCTACATGTAAAATTAGGGAGTAAACCCACCAAAGCCAAAAGGTGGATGCTGAGGCGGTGGAGGAGGGGGCGAAGCAGCAGCAGCATCTCAGATGAGAAATGCTGCAGTTTAAATAGAAGCCCAACAGGGAGGGTGTATAAATAACATTGTATTTTATGAAGTCTGCTCACCTGGACTCTAAAATATTCTCTGGATTCATTCACTGTCAGTTATGTGAGAGTTACGAGGTAAAATGATTGATGATGTTTCAGAGTTATAACGTAGAATCTAATGATGCATCAACTCAGTCAAGAAACAGGAAGTTTGATCAAAGCAGCAGAAAAAAACATGATTAACAATAACGAGCTGCCAACATTTGGTGAAATCATAAAAGATCAACAGCAGGACTCACAGCTGTGGTCCACAGTGACAGTGGGAGCGTCTCCACAGTGTGGAGAGAACAGACCTGACTGGGACTAAAGGGCTGAAAACCACCTATCAGTGAGGCTAATCAGAAAAAACAGGCTTCAGTTTGCTGAGGAGGCTCCTCTGAGCTGGCGTTAAGGATCCTGAGCTGCTACGAACCTCCATCCTCTTCATCATCCTGCTGCAGGCTGACCTTAGATCCATGAAACGAAGATCTTTATGCTACTCCAGGATAATGAAACGTCTTCCTCTTGGAGAGTCTTCCAGACTCAGCTGGATGCTGAGCTGAAGGAAGGATCCTGGGATCATCTGTTATCTCATGCAGGTCTTTCAGGGCCGTTCCAGAATTGCAGGACCCACGAATTAAAACTCTGTACAAAATACTAATTTAATTTAATTTAGTTTTATTTATACAGCACCAAATCACAGTAAAGCACAGGTTAACAGGTATGAAATCACTGACTACTGACCAATCAGCTCTCTGGAAAATAGCATCATCATTCCTGGAAGACCCACTGGACCTCAAAAGTAAGAGAATCTTAAGTTTTTGCAGGCAGGAAACAGATCCTTAGATACAATCTTATTGCTGCTTTTTGTCCTGTTAGCTGTAATATTAAAATTATGTTATCGTTCTATAAGCCTAAATATATAATCCTCAAACAGTGCCTACTTACTGATAACCTGAATTCTGTTTTATATTCTTTAGTCTCAGAACATTAACCAGCTGCTCTGCTGCCAGCAGACTTGTCTGTTTCTGATTGGTCAGATGCTGCAAACTCTGCCTCAGCAAGCCTGTCAGATCCCAGGATATCTCAGCCTGGCTGTTAGAGTAAAGGAAGCCAGATAAGGGAAAGACATCCCGGGAACGCTGAACAGTCACCTGTTGAAAACATTTGGCAATCATGGAACAAAAAAACCTACAACACCTGGAAGTCCAACAGCCACCAAGAATGGAGAAACACTTGGTGTTAAAGACGTCTCATTCCCAACTCTCCACAAATACGCTGCTGGCATCAAATTCAAAATGAGCACAGATTCTAAATATGCACAAAATCTGATGTTCTTTTCTGTTATTTTCAATTAAATACAGGGTTTAAATGATTTTCCAATCATGACTTTCTCATTTTACATTTTTTGGAATCAGAGTTGCAGAAACTAAACTAGAAAGCAAAGAGCGATTAAATGTTTCTGATGATGTGGACAAAAGAGATTATCTGATCGTCAAAGATGCTTACAGAGAATACTGACCAGCCTGTAAGGAAATATTAAGACACAACAAACCTTTTTCTGAGGGAAAAAATTACTCAGACATAAAAAATGAAATACTAAAACATGCATTAGTTGGTAAATCTAGTTATTGAAAAGGTGGTTCCAAAATATTATTTCAAATGTAAGAGAACTATTGAGCACCCCCAAAGGTGGAGAGGAACAGGTGATATCAGGTTCCTGTCATATTTAAATGAGGTTATTTTGTTATTTACCACAACAGCAAACTGTCTCTGCTGCATGTGGCTAACAGGTTAGCATTCTGCTAACAGCAGCTAACTATGGTCACTGGAGTCTCTAGCCTCGCACGTATGGAGACACCAATAACAGGTTTTTCCTCTGTGGGTGTCACCACGGGGGGAACATCAATTTGAAACATGAACAGGTTGGTGGGGTGCTGAAGGCCTCTGCTTCAGACTCCTCACCGTCACCCCGCCCGCCTGATTTCCTCTCAGGTGATTATTTTCATCAGCATTTGGCCTACATTCATTACAAGTACCTTTATTATTAAATGAGACTGAGGACGAACTAAGCATTCGACACAGAACTGGAGAACCATAGGACACGACTATGCTACTAGCATTTAAGCTAATCCCAAAGCCTGGACCTGAAGAAGCTGCACCTACACCTGCAGCTGATGAAGCTTTGATACAGCACGTGTACTTTACAGCTGGCAGCAGAACAACAGGAACAGGAAGTGATGCAATACTGCATCAACACGCCAACACCTGCTGATCACCTGAGCTGGTAGCAAAACAAAAACAAAATGTTTTAATGTAACAAAGTTACAGGTAAATAAACCTGAGTCTGCTTTTTCTAATGTAGAGTTTAATCATAACTCAGGATGAAAAAGAATAACATGATTTAGTGTTGTTGTTAGGAGGGAGGCAGATCCTAAGTCAGTGTGGCGGTCACATGGACACGGGGAGTGATGTATGGGGCAGGTGGTTTCGAACCCACACCTTTAAACCGATATCACTGTTTAATCCGCTGAGCAGCTGATGTTCTTTTCTGGGATGTTTCTAAATGAATTTTCTGTGGCAGAGTTTCCCACACGAGTCCTCGGGTCCCTTTTCACATCTGCACTGTTACCAAATCGTTTCCTGCTGGAGGGTTTCTCTCCGGCGTGACTCTTCAGATGCTGTTTTAGACTCCGTCTGTGAGTAAATCTTCTCCCACACTCGGAGCAGCCGAAAGCTTTTTCTCCCGTGTGGATCAACATGTGAGAGTTAAGGTCGGCATTGCGGCCGAATGTTTTGCTGCACCTGCAGCAGCTGTAGGGTTTCTCTCCAGTGTGAGTGCACAGGTGTTGTTTCAGATTCCCGCTGTGTGTGAATGTTTTACTGCAGGACTTGCAGCTGAATGGTTTCTCTCCTGTGTGTGTCCTCAGGTGGTTTGTTAGCGTCGTCTTGTCTTTAAAGCCTCGCCCACACTCAGAGCAGCTGAACGGTTTCTTTTCTGTGTGGATCCCCATGTGTCTCTGCAGGTTTCCACTGTCCACAAACCTTTTCCCACACTGACAGCAGCTGATGGGCTTCTCTCCGGTGTGGGCTCTCAGGTGTCTGTTCAGATTTCTGCTGTGACCAAATTTTTTCCCACACACGGAGCAGCTGAACAGTTTCTCACCATCATCACGTGATGTCTGAGGTGCTGCAGGTTCACAGCTCTGCTCACGGTCAGCCTCACTGACGTCTGTGCCAGAAGAGTCAAAAGTTTTCCTCTCAGCCTGCGGTTCTGGATCAGGTTCTGCTCCTCCCACAGACTCAGGGATCTCCTCAGTCTGGCTGTGAGGAAGCTGCGAGGATTCAGGTCTCTCTTCATCCTCCTCCTCGCTCTTCACAGGGACGGGACTGAACATAAACTGGGTGATGCTGACCTCCTCCTGCTCATCTTTAATGCCCGGGTCCTCTTGGTCCACACTGCAGCTCCACTTCTGCGCCTCCTTTTTACCAACTATGACTTTTCGGACTCCTGGAGGTAAACCTGAAACAGACAGGAACGCTGAGCTCATCCTGAAACCAGGAATGTTTTCACACACTGACAGTTTCAATGAGTCGGAACAACGAGGACATGAACATTTCTTCACATAAACACTGAAAGCACAAAAAGAAGAAATGATCGTCTGTTTACAGGTTTGAGACGTTTGTAAGGAGCCTCTAACATGACCTTTGACCTCATAAAGACCAACTGTGAGTATTTTTATTACTTTTGATTTACTGTGTGCCAACAGTTTTGTTGTTTGTTTGTTTGTTTTTAAGAAACAAACAGCTCATTATTTACAGATGATCACACTTCTTCTCTGTCTCCTCCTCACCTGCTCCGCACCCTGGTGGGAGGAGCTAAGTGGAGGTGACGTAGCTTTAGAGAGGTGAGAAACTGCTGCTAATGCCATGCTAGCGTTAGCTTAGCATCAGCATGATCCCATTTCCTGCAGCAAGAAGTACACTAACCTTCTTTCCCCGGTTCCATTTCCGTTTTTAGGTCGACTTCCGGCGGCTCGCGGTGTCGGTCCGCCTCAGTTCTGTCCACAGAACCTGGATCAGGAGGTTTTTCTGCCGCGAACCGCGTTCATGCCGGTCACTTCCGGGACGTTTCAAAATAAAATGCACAATGTGGCGTACTCGGCAACAGGCTGCGTCTTCCTGTATAATCATCGTTTCTTTCCTGTTTTCAGGACAGCTGCTGCTACCTGTAACACGGGGACTCCTTCCTAAAAGCTGACCCCATGCTAACAGTGAAACAGAGCCATCAGATCCCCTCACTGAAAGGATCAAGGGTTTTAGCTTTTTGCCTTTCATCACCTGTTTGTATATTAAGAGTTAAGAGAAAAGAAAGCATATTAAAATGGGTTTGAAGGGGGCAAATAAAATCCTGCACTTTGCATTTATTTTTACTGCACTACAAAATATCTTAAAGAATATTTAAAAAGAAAGAAAACTAAATGCAAGAATTTTGCTTAAAAGTAAATTCTGCTCAGACAGTGAGCTGCCTTGGTGGAGGTTTGCTTCTTGTATTTTCTTAAGTTTTATTTAAAAGTCTAAACAGGAAATTGAATTTTCAAGTGAAATAAATGAGAGTTGGAGGATAGAATAGAATAGAATTTAAAATCCTTCTCCTCACATACAAGGTCTTGAATAATCAGGCCCCATCTTATCTCAAAGACCTCGTAGTACCATATCACCCCAACAGAGGAGATCTGTCTGATCTGTCTACATATGTGGTTGTTGGAAATATGAAATAAAGCAATAAGAAATAAAGAAAGTCACAATACTCACTGTAAGAGGCACTGCATCTGCAGAAAGACTCGGTGAAATCATGAAGATTAATAATGAAGGCACTGTTTTGATTTGGTGCTATATAAATAAAATTGAACTGAATTAAAACTGGCGTGAAATGACTGACACATTCACATGTGAATATTTGCTGAGCCAAGCTTTAATCAGAGAGGACATCAAAGGATTTCATGAAGACGCACACTACTGGATACAGCTGGAAAAACATCTGCTTTCAATTATATCAATGTGTTACAGTAAACACAGACTTCAGGTTCTGTTAACCTTCAGTGACATTACAGGTTCAGTTCCTGGTCTCCCTCAGAGGGACGTTACAAACACATTAAAGAAAAACACCAACAAACTAATCAAAATCAGCACTTCATAATAACTATTATTAATAAGTGCTAAACTGATTAACCTCAAATAAATAGTCTATTGGTAACAATACAATAAATTATATTTGATGTTCACTAATCATGTGTAATATTACAGGTGATGCCTGCTTCTGTTATCAGTCTGTTGGTGTGTGATGGTTCCTTCTGACCTTCAGGGAGTCTAATATACAACAACAGCATTAAATGGTCTACAGCCCCCCCACACACACACACAAACAGCCTATATTCATGCTTTAAAACACGTATAACTTCTATTTCAGCTTCACAATAATCACCCATATTCTCATCCTCCTTGGTTGTTATGACCCAGTATTGTGAGTTTGTTGTCTTCAGTCCTCAGTTACGAGTTTTCTTATTCATGATTTTCTATCATTTTTTTTGTTTTTAGATTATGAGTTTTTAGTTTCTTTGTAGGTCATATTTATTTTCAGCTTATTCTGCCTCCTGTTTCCCGCGTCCTGTTGTTGGGTCTCTGTCTGTGTAAGGTGTTCTCACGTTTTAGTTATTTCCTGTTTTATTTTGGTAGTCTTTTGTCTCTTGTGCTTTGTGTATAATTCTACTTCCTCACTCTTGTTTTCCTTGATTTGCTACATGTTTGATTACCCACCTGTTCTCCATTCCTCTAATCAAATGTGTGTATTTATTGTCTCAGTTTTTCTGTTGCCTTTGTCACATCTGTTACTCTTCTGCTGCGTTCCTGTTTTCATGCCCAGAGTGAATTCAGTTTGTATTCATGGACTTTGTTCGAGACAAATCTCACTTAGCTGCACCTCTTAATGATTCCTCACTCAGACTGTAAATTCCAGGTTATTAAAGGCAGAAAGTGAAAGAACAGAGCAAGAGTGGAGACTTCAGTTTCTAAAAGGAAAATGAAACATTAATAATCTTCAGCATGGCCATAAGGAGGGGTTCTTCTTTTTTTTAAACATGCTTTGTTGCAAAAATGAGTTCGTGCATTATGAGATACAGTTTTGGTTAATCTGATTATCACTGAAGCAGCTGATGCAACGTAAATTGTAACAGCGAAATATGTTTTTGAGACCAATGGACTTCCCGATATTAGTTAGGGCTGACCTTATGCTTTCTGAATTTTCCTCATCTGAATTAGTCATATTACGTGGCTTGAATAAAACTTCAAACACAAATGCCTTCTCCCCCCATGCAGTTCCATCAAAGAGACTTCTAAGCTTATCAGTGATCCTGTGGTTTCCATTTGGATTTGCACACTTTTCATTGCATGGAGAGGCATAAGAGAAGAAGATCAGCAAGTCCCCTTTCTGGCTCTGAAGCTTTTGATTCTGCAGAACACGCCACTCTGCATGTTCAGTGTATTTCACCCGTTCAGTTGTTATGTCTTTCTTTGTGGCTACCACTAGTCTAGGACTCTCGAGGATGCCTTCCTTTTCGTCCCATTTTTTTGGTAGGGATGCCATCGCTTCTGCTAGGTTATAAGAGACCTTCGGAATACTTGCAGCCACTGCATACATGGTATTAATGTTGTTCCTGTCATGAAGAAAAAACACACACACATAAACATATTAAAATGCTGTACTTTGCGACAGCTGGTGAAGAAGGCTAATGTACATGTTACCTTTCAGTCCTCAGAGGTAAAGTTAGAAACAAAGACAGACAGGATGACAGTCAAGTCATTTCTATTTTGAGCTGCAGTCTCTGATCTCAGCTTTCATTAAGTAGAACTTTTCATTAAAGTCCTTCACAGTAGACACAAAAGCAGAGACAGAGAGGAGCAGCAAATAAGAGCTGATAGAGGGACATTAAATGATTTCCCTCATCACAGCAACAATAATCACAGAGACGTGTTCTCATGCAACGCAGCATTAATCTGTTCTGAAATCTGCAGCATTCTGCAGCATTCTCCCCTTATAATCGCAGTGTTTTCTAATTAGTTTTTATTTGTATTACATTTTGACTTTTTAATTCAGTATGTGTGTATGGAGGGCGTGTGTCAGAGGCATGTTTACAGTAATATTATTAACACTGACTGCACATGAAAACATAAAAATCATTAGAGGAGGCTGACTTACCCTTGTTTATATGCTCTTATCTGCTGTATGAGTCCAGCAAGCTGGGTCAGGTTTATGTCAGCCAAAGTCACAGCAGACAGACAGAAGATCACCATCACAGAGATCCACCAGAGAGCAGCCATCTGCAGTTTCATAACAGAGCTCGTTATTGTCATTAAGCGCCGAGGCTTGAATCTCATATCAGCCTCTCTTCATTCATTTACTGGTCTGAGATCATTTATTATCAACACAGCAAAAACCTGATGAGAACACGTTTAGGATGAGCTTAGAAAGAGTGAATCAATGCTGAGATGTGGTCAAAGGTCAAAGGTGGAACAGCTGCTTTCTCATTGAAAGACGTCCCTTTAAGTCTAAATGTGGCTTTAAAGTAAAACTTTCCTCCTCTTCCTCAGAACTTCTTCCAACTCCTCACACAGCAGCTGATTCAAACCCAGAGCCCTCTGCAGCAACTAACTGCTAACTGCACAAAGCAACTTCTATTCAGGGATTTAAGGACTGACCCTGCAGGAAAACTAAGGAGGGCATTTGTAATGTGTAAAATCATCACATCTGGAACTGGATGAGACACTGAAAATAACTGGCTGAAGTTCACTGAAGGTTTTTTAATAGAATAAAAACTTAATTAAAATGTGGTTCTACTCACCTCTTCTGTTTTCTGTTTGTCACAAAGTTTCAGATTTAGTGGAGACCCAGTGATTCCCCTTAAAACCAGAACAAAACCATAACAGGTTAAACACTTCCACAGCAAAATAACATCATTGTTTCTCAGGTGTCTCTTACCTGCAGTCAGGAACTTCTGAGACTCAGTGTTTAGTTTAGTTCAGTCTCATAGCATACATGTTTGTTTAAGAACAGGATTATCTGTTTGTTCCCTTTTATCACATCTGAAACACTCCCGTATCTGTCTGACCAACAGACCCTACCTGTATGAACCAATCACAGCCAAGCATCCACCTGGAAGGTGTCACTTAACGCCAGTGACTGTGCTGATTGTTCCGGTCCTACAAATTTCATTCAGCAGCAGCAGCAGGACTCAGGTTGATCTGGTGATGACTAACTGTGGGCATAAAACAGTTCCTAAAAAGGAAAATAAGGAGAACAGGAGGAGGAGGAGGAGCTGCTGCAGAGACTGCAACTGAAAAACAAAGTTATTACTCATAACAAACTTATTCAGACAGCAAGAAATCCACCAAATATGTCACATTGTAACAAAACATCTCGTTTTTATGACCATACACTCAGTACTGAAGCCTCATTAAAAACAATGCTGTGTGTAGGAGCCTATACAATGTACACTGATGTTGTAGCCATGATAATACAGTTTTTATTTAAAAAGTTAAGTACTCAGTTATATACAGAAAAATGTGTACACTCTGTGTCACTAATGATTTAGAAAGAAAACCGAACCTTCATTTGAGCACATTGTGGTTTTCCCCATTTACAGTCTTTGTGCTGTTTGTATGTCTGTGTATTCAGAATATGCAGTAAAGGAGATGGTATTTAGAGGTTAATGGTAGAGCAGATCATCTACTAATCAGAAGGTTGGTGGTTCAGTTCCTGGCTGCTCCAATCTGCATGCCAAAGTATCCTTGGGCAAGCTACTGAACCCCAAGTTGCTCTCTGATGCAGCCGTCCAACAAAGGTGGGAAGTAAGAAGTACAAATACTTTGTTACTGTACTTAAGTAGAGTTTTCAGGTATTTGTACTTGAGTATTTACTTTTCTGACTACTTTTTACTTTTACTCCCTACATTTTTACACAAGTTTCTGGACTTTCTACCTCTTACATTTTCAAACAGGCTCATTACTTCAGGTTTAACATCTGAGAGAAGTTTGCATTTCCGGTCAGTGAGCCATCAAATATCAAACGATCTGAGCCTAAACGGAAGAACAATAACATATAAGAGACAATCGTACTGGCGTATCCTCCATCCCCGGGACTTATCACATACAAAGGGATTCAAGAGGAAAAACCAGAGGATATGCCAGTAGAATTAGAATTTAGACTGAAATAACATTTGTATTCTCATTTAGTAATATTGTTTTATTATTACATTAATATAGGACAAAGTCCAGTTAGCTTTACACAAAAATTGCAGGTAGAAACCAAACAGCTGCTTTTACTTTCTTACTTTGAGCACATTTCAGAGCATGTACTTTTTGACTTGTACTTGAATAAAGAAGTTGAATCAGTGTTGCCAGATTTCGCGACAGAAACAAGCAACCAGCTCTATGAAAACAAGCCCAAAAGAAGCCCAACTGGCAACCCACAACACTGTGTACACCTGAGGCCGCTTTTAAACAGTATAGCTCTATAGTAGTATAGCTCACTTCTTTTTTTTTTTGTCTCATTGTGTTTTGGAGCAGTCAAACCCATGATTCTTAGCCTCATAGAAGAGAAGGGTGCACAGTTTTTGTGTGCGTGTGTGCTTCTCTGTATCAGCATGTTGAACTAAATCAGCGAGCACATATTTCACACTGGGGAATGCACTGCGGTCAAGTGAGCCGTCAATTCTGAGCCGCGGTCAAGCCAGCCGCAGATCGGCCGCCGTTTAAATTTTCTTGCGCTTCTAGCCTAAGCTTTATGGTAATGCTCGTCCTCCGTTGCCGATTTCTGTACAGCGGAGCAAAAATAACCAGTAGTTGCTTTTGATTTATATATGTGTTCTCGTTCTGTAAAAGACTATGACATATAACAATAACATTTATTAAATTATGGATTTTAAGACAAAGTTGTGGTGTGTGTGTGTGTGTGTTGTTTTGGCGAAATTAAGACAAGTACAGCCCCAGAAGTCCTATTTTTTTCCTCCATAAAGATGTGTTCCTTTAGTCGTGTGAAATTTGATTCGCTCTCATTACAAATTTATTCAAGTCTTCATCATGGCCTGCACAGCTGATTTTGCAGACATCTGCGACAGGCTCCAGCCTGACAACCCACCACCCGCGATGTTTAACACAATAAGCGCAATAGGATGGATGGATGGATGGATGGATGTGGCTAATATTCATACACAAAATCATAATAAATAAACCCAGAGTCAGGTTATAGGACTGTACAATTGTAATTATAAATTGACAATTCTGAGCCTATTTAATGAACTCAATCCAGTGTGGTTATATTTTTTATAAGGCCATTAAAGCTTATCATTGATAGCTGATATAAAACTTTTCTGTAGATTCAGCTTCTGCCTTATCCACTCTATCTGGCTGTGAAATTTCATCTAAGGCTAGTGAAGGACTCCACTTAAATTACAGAACAAATCTGCACAAAATTCACCAAGGTTTGCTCAATATGGAAAATATCAAAATTAAAATATTCATAAAAAATCAGCATAGGAAGTTGACGTTGAAATCTCAACAGATTGTCACTCTGGCTGACCCCTTCTGCATGTGGACCCAGTTTCATCACAAATAACTGCAGGAATCCACAGAAATCAGGTGACAAATCCACTCATATTCACCCAGGTCCATGTAATAAGGAAAATATCAAATTAAAAAATTCATGAATAATCAGCATTGGAAGTTGACGTTGAATTCTCAATGGATTCTGCTTCTGGCCGACCCCCTCTGCATGTGTGCAGAGTCCCATCACAATTTACTCTAGGATTCGACAGAGATTGAAAGTGTAAAACACTCATATTCACCAAAGGTAATGCAGTATGAAAAATAAATTGAAAAATTCATTAAAAATCAGCACAGGAAGTTGACGTGAAATTCCCAGCTGATTATGAATCTGACTGACCTCCTCTGTATGTGTGCAGAGTCTCATCACAATTTACTCTAGGATTCTACAGAAATTAAGGAACAAATCTGTGATGGAGGTTGACTCAAGGAGCAGGTTGACTCAAGGAGCAGGTTGACTCAAGGAGCAGCCCAAAAGCTAATGATATAGAAATCCCAAAAGCTAATGATATAGAATTGAGCATGCCCTTTAGATAAATTAGATAAATAAGGTAAAGTATTGAGACAAAAAACAGAGTTTATGTCTCAAA
>JASGAU010408142.1:0-17318 GCA_030220045.1 Australoheros facetus
TATATATATATATATAGATTATATGATGTGTGTGTGTGCATATTGCTTTGTAAATAAAAAAAAATCAAACTTGTGTCTCGCAATTTGTTTCTCTTAATTGAATTCCCTTTAGTCGAGGTTATTAGCATGGCATGAATACAACATAACATACAAGGTATATCACAGAAATAGTAATTAAAAATAATTTTTATTACTGGGTTATTATTTATTAGGGAGGGGCTTACCCAGGCCTGTCTTTATAAAGGCCAATACCTTTACCCCCCGCTGCTTCTGGTGGTACGTAAACGACCATATCCGTCTCAGGCGAATGAAAATGCTGACAAAAGCTGCCGTTTACTAGCGGCGCCCGCGTTAGTATACGGGGACGAATATGCCTCTTTTCGTGCAGTGATAGCGCCCAGAGATTGTTTATGTTTATGATAACAGGCTGTATAAAAATGTTTTGGTTAGACAGGAACACGGGCTCAGAGAGAGAGAGAGAGAGAGCACACTCTTACTCTGTGTCCCCTTCATGGCCATGTGTGTATATTTTCTGATTATTTAAAACATTAAATGAATTACTTTTTTAATTAAAGTGTTTCAGGTGTCTTCTTTCACAAAAAACCTGTTTACCTGACAGCGGGGAGGCCACCAAATCCGCTGGCGAGTCGGGAAATACCTGACGAAGACAGCAAAACCCGCCAAAAATATCCAGCGTGGAAAACTTAATAATGTAGCCTGATGTCTCGAGGAATCGGTATGATTTCTCAGCAGTTCCTCGTCTCCAAAGCATCCTCAGCCTCACCTGGGCTCCAGCCCTTCTCCCCCTCCTCCGTCTGCGTCCACGGGAAGTCCGATGACACCAAGCAGCACCCCCGTCATCGGCTAGTGGGACATACTGAGGCCGCTGAGGGTGTGATCCACAAAAACCCATAGCAACCATAGCAGCTTGGATGTGTACACCCAGCAAGAAGAAAGACCATTACATATCAGCAGGAAAGCCAACAACAACACAAAAGCAGCAGGTAAACGGGCAGCAGCGAAACCAGACACAGGCGCCATCTTGAACCACAAGTATCTGTACTTTCTACTTCTTACATTTTCAAAACAGACTCGTTACTTTTTAACACCTCAGAGAAGTTTGCATTTCCGGTAAGTGCGCCGTCAAACATCAAACGATCTGAGCCTAAACGGAGGAATAATAAGAGATAAGAGACAATTGTACTGGTGTATCCTCCATCACCGGGCTTATTGGGTATAAACGGATTGAATACACAAACCCATATAATTAATGTATCATTTATAGCACTATAAACAGGGGTTACAGTGGGCCGGACCGAGTCCATAAGTTGTGGGACATAAACGGTTTAGCTAGCGCTACTGAACAGGAGCGAGCATAAAGGGAGTAATGTGTGGCAGACAATTTTAAATGTAATGTTTATGAATGCTTGAATGTCTTGTTCTGGTTATGTGTTGAAGAAATCCTTCATCGACACAGTCTCAATCAATAACATAGGCTACGTTCACACTACAGCCTGAAGTGACCCAAATCCGATTTTTTTTGCCCTCATGCGATCTGTATCCGATCTTTTCATGCCAGTCTGAACAACACAGATCCGATTTTTTCAAATGCGACCCAGGCCACTTGGATATGTGGTCCTAAATCCGATGTGTATCCGATCTTTTCAAATGCGACCTCTGTCTGTACGGCCAGGTCGCATTCATCTGAGCTGCACGTAATTGAAACTTGACCTACGTCACTATTCTGCATCCTGCTGTGCAGAAGCGGGAAGGAAAACAGACAACCATGGCATACAAGAATGTGGAGAGCAGTCAGTGGAGAGAAAGCGAGGTTTCTGACTTAATTAGTATTTGGGGGAATAGCTCTATCCAGGCCAAACTCGATGGGTCTTATCAGAACCGGGCGATATTTGTTAGCATTTCCCAAGAAATGGCCAAGCGTGGGTATAGACGTTCCTGGCTCCAATGCCAAAGAAAAATAAAGAGCCTCCGGGCCAAATATAAGGAGGCTAAAGACTCAAACAAATGAAGCGGCCATGGCCCTGTCACTTGTCCATTTTACGAAGAGCTGGACCGCATTTTAGGATACAAGCCCAGCGTTCAACCATTGGAACTGCTGGATAGCATGGCCATGAAGGGGACACAGGCTAAAAAAACAAACAAACAAAAAAAAGAAACTGCTGGATAGCTGCTTTGCCGAAGAAGAGTCTGAGGAGAGGAGCCCAGGTCCTGCAGCTAACACAACTAGTACAGCTAGCAGCGCTAGCGGTGATACAGGGGTGTCACTTGCACATAGGCCAAGTGATGGGGTGCTTGCCTCACCGTCGATTCCTGCCTCTACCTCAGAGGAAAGTTCTACAGCAAGTGAAGATACATCCTTCAACAGCAGTGCATCTTCCACATCCACTGGCTGTAAGAAATTCTCTGTATTTTGTGAAATTACCCAAACAGACCTGCTATTGTCTACAAACAAGTGTCATTTTGTGCATTAGTTAATGAGGAAGTAATTTGTTATCTTTTAAGTTCTACTTGATTCCTGAAATTCTTTATTCGGTGGGCAGAGGCACCAGCCACCGGAGGAGAGTGTGACAGGGGGAAATAGGCCCCATATTTTAATGGGGGGGGCCCAAGATGATCCAGGAGAGTGGGCAGCCCAGAACCCAACCTGACAGATAAACAGCCACCCACTAACTCAGTCACACATTCCCACTCAAATGTTCACATACAGACATTCACCTCCACTCGCCCAACGTAAACACACACAAAAAATGGACGTCATACACCCACTCACACTCCCCATACGCACGCTACACTCCCAGGTCCAGGTAACGTCCCCCAAAGGGGCAACCTGTCCCCGGACCCAGGAGATGGTCCCCTTCTTCTCGGGGGCAAAGTGCAGATAGCTCAAGCCACTGCAGCAGCAGCAGAGTAACCCATCGGCCAGGATGAGAGCCGGGCGTCACCCGAATGAACCGGGTCCAGCCGCCGGCCCCGACCCCATCCGGAGAAGGGCCAGGAAGAGACCACATAGTCCCAATGAGCCAGCCAACCAAATCAGCATCGGGGCGAAACAGCCCCACCCCCCACAGAGGCCTAACTTCAGCCCCACAGACTGCCCCCGACAAGCCCTGAGTTCCCCCCAAAGGACCACCCCCAAACCAGGACACCAACATCGAACACGCGCCCCCGAACACAGATGCCACAGATCTCCCATCCACAGGGGGGTACGCAGGAGGGCTCCAGCCCCGAAAAGCCAGCCAGAATACACCTCCCTCAGGGCGAGCCCAGCACACCTCCCCCACCTCAAGCACCCCCACCGCACCCCCACCATACAGCGTGCCGCAATAGCAAGACACCACAACACCACCCCAGCCCCGCATGCAAATGTAAACAAGCAGACAAAACAGAGCCACGCAACCTCACCGAATCCCCCCGACCCAGCACCAGGACAATGTCAACTCCCCTGCCAAGCACCCCCGGCAGGAGGCCCGTGCCCAGGGTCAACAGCCTCCACCATGCCCCCTCCACCATATAAACAATAATAATATATGCAGTATAACATAGCAGTTTAAGTCATAGTAGATCAGACACCACATGCTCAACTGTATCAGGTTGGGCAAATTTGACCCTTCCCACATTTGTTTTGCTCAGTTGAGATGGAACCTGTTTCAATAACCACTCATGTTCAGCTGATAATTGAATTTGACCTACACGTGTCTATTTAATAATGCCATAGTCACAAAACTTTCATCCCTACTTTTCATTGAAATCCTAATTAACTGTTAGTCTTTAGAAATGTGCATGCATTTATTGTATAGTTAGATCCTCCCTAAAATAAGCATTGTCTTTTTAAACCATCGGTGCAGTAGATGAGAGTATGTCCACGAGCAAATGGCAGCAATGTGCGGCCCAGCATTTGACACTTGTTACCAGTTTTTCAGTCCATCAGGTGCAGCAGCCATGCCCTGTGGAGCAAAGTAGATGTAGTCATTAGTAAAAAGAAAAATGTTCTTTTATTGATCAGTTCATCAAAGCACAGTTCATAGTCTTTGGACTTTCTCATCAAACAATAAGTGTAGAACAATCCGGGCTCCTCAGTCTCCTCCACTTGAGTTCGTACCCAGAGCTCCCACATTTAATCCATTGCTCAATTAACATGGAGTCTTCAGTCACTGGCTGCAACCAAAACACTTTAGGTTGAGCCCAGACACAGTCTCTGTATCTGTCGCACTATCATCATTCTGTGTGCTTCCTTAGTTGACAGTTTGCATACAGTTCATCAGTGGTGCACATGATTTTTGCTTCTAAAGAACACAGAATGTCTTTTCACATGAGACTTCTTGAAATGTCAGCTCACTCGAGAACTTAAAGGATACAACAGAAAACTCTTTTTCCTCTTCAGGCCTCTCTGGACCCTCTTATTGCCAATAGACTGCTGGCCCAGCCTAAGAGTTCATGTGGCAGTCTCTCTGGAGGTGACCTGTCTGGCCACACCCACAACCGTCTCCGCTGATCGATCAGAGGATGACAGAGGAGAAGAGGTTCAAGGAGTAAATATCCAAGATATTTGTCTTATGGGTTATTTATACCGTAATTGGACAGCTTCACAGCTTCACAGTAATTGTGATGGTTAAATAAATGAACTGTAACTTGTTACAGGGAGGAATGGAGGTTCTGCCTTCCATGTCCCAGCCCACATCATCGCAACAGAAACACTCCCCGCAATCCCTAATGACAGAGAAGACTACATAAATATACGTATTAAAACCTATATATGAAACCCATAAATTACAAATAACGAGGATTATTTTCTCATCAGCTTCATAAAAAAGGAAAGAAAAAAAACCCACCAGCATGGCCGAGAGGAGGATTAGCATGATAAGATTTATTTATACACAGAATAACGCAAATAATAAAACCATAAAAGTTGCATTTTAATCAACACTGTCTCGAAATAAATATTTTAAAGTTTGCAGGTCAATGCTAATTATTTAGCATGAGCCAACTTCTAATGCTAGTAATGCTAGCACTAACTTAGCTCACCGGCATGTTGTTAGCTTGCAAACTATAGTCTGCAGTAAGTCTGTAAGTCCAAAAACTGTATATTACTTTAAATAGTTAATTTTTTTTAAATATATGTATATAAATACTGGATACACACGTTATTGAGCTTACCTGTGATGCGTCACCTGAGCTGGTAGCTCCACCCAGTCCACTGTCTTCAGCCATCTTTGAATTTTGAGCATACTGTGTTTGGCATAATGGCGGATCGATTACTCCACTTTTCTACTCGTACCCACAAACTTGAATTTGTGTCCACACAGAAGGGAGGAGTTCGTAATTAAAGAAATTAGAGTTGTATTCACAAGACTTTGCACTCATAGCTTTTAGATTCATACTCACATAAAAATATGCACAATTTCTCAGACTCACATATATTTCAGTGGAGATTTAGGTACAAGAATTTTATTGACATACAAATACGAATACAAATGTTAGAATTATTCACACATCTTTTTGACAGTTTTCTTACTCTATAGGCGCAGACCAGTCATTCCAAACTCACTGCAAAAAGAGTACATTCAAATCATGGACAGAGGTCACCCAGGCGTTCAGTCAACAAAATGCAGAGCCAGAAGCACGGTGTTTTGGCCCAACATGGAAAACGACATTACAGAAGAGCTGCTGCTTTATGCAGTATGTAACAACACCTGCCCTCACCAACAAAAAGAACTGTTAACACCCTACCCGGTCCCTACCCTACCATGGTCTACAGTCGCCACTGACATTTTCGTATGGCACGGCCAACAGTATGCAGTACTAGTAGTCTCAGAGATAGATCTTCTCCGTGACACTTCTTCAGCTTCACAAAGCTGTAGTGAACACATTCTCAACTGCACTACGACCCCGGTTACCCCACCCATCCCAGCTGACCACTCACCACTCTATCGAGGAGCACCATATACTACTTCAGCTCAGTCATTCACCAAAGTGTTGCAAAATGATACCTCATACGTGACATGCTGAGGTCAGATTTGTAAGCCAAATCCAAAGTATAAAGACTAAACTGTATGTTGACATTGTTCTTGTGTTTAAAAAAAAAAGTTGTTGTCCTGTTGTGTTCTTTAGAGCCAGGCATGTTGTAAAGCTGTTGTTTTCAAGCTGCCATTAAAGCTACTGATAACTAGAATAGAATGCCTTTATTGTCATTACACAGGATGTACAATGAGATTGGAGGGCCACTCCTGTTCAATGCCATGCAATAGAAAGTCAAACTCTCTAAAATAAAAATAAAAATATAATAATCTAATATAATCTAAAAAATATACAGAAAATAAAATGTATAAAAATACAGAAAATAAGAGAATGTATAAAAATATATACATTGTATAAAAAAACAAAACAAGTGTATACATATAACAATGAAGATGGTGAGTATTGCACTAGTGAATGAATACTGGATATTACACAATATAGGAGTGATAGATATTGTTCAGTATGAATAATATAATGTTGCACAGAGATGTGGGTGTTGCACAGTTACAGTGGGTGAGTGTGAGAGTTCAGGGTGGTGATTGATTAAGTTAAATCTCACTCATTTCAACATGGATCAATATCATGATAGTTTGCGGCTCTTAATTCTTTGAACTCATCAAGGAAACTTCTAACCACAACTGTAAGTCATGATGAGCTTGACTATACATTATCAACAACCTGTCAAAACATGTTCAAGAATGTGACTGAACAATGTGGAATGACCTGTTCAGATGCAGAGTGATGCACAGAAACACGTTTATTTCTGTTGAAGCACTGTGTGTGTAACTGAACTGAGCTGTTACTCTGAAAGAGAATCTGTCTATTAGAGTCAATATGTTGTGGATTTATACTGTGACAAATTGTAAAACTGGCCTTTTGCCCAGCGTTTTGTGTTTTGTTTTGTTTTTTCATTGAAATTCTTCTGTTGTGGTCTCCTGGTTTGCTTATGCTTTTGAGTCTTAGTTCATTAGTTTCTGAATCCTGTTGTTAGTTATAGTTCTTCATATTGCATTCCTGTGTCCATTTGCACTTGTCTTCCCCATGGCTTCATGCTCCAGTGTTTTTGTCCCTCTCTTATTCCTCTTGCCTTGTGTGGTCTGTATTTAGTTTTATTCCTAGTGTTTCTGTCTTGCTTTCCTGTTGGTTCCTGTTTTACTTTATCACTCGTTGTTTCTGGTGTTCTGTGTTTAGTTTTACTTCCTGCTCTCATCTGTTATGATTTTCTGATTTTTCTGCTTCCCACCTGTTTCCTGTCCCTTCTTTAGTTTCTGTGTATATATTTGTGTTTTTTGCTAGTCCTTTGTCATTAATGTTTACCCATGCTGTGTGTCTCCCTGCTCCTTAGTTTCATAGTTTAGTCCTGGTACCCGACCAGCTCTAATACTGTGGTCCTTGTTATTTCTTGTTTCCTCTCAATGAGCCACTTTTAGTTCAGCTCTGCTCTGTGAGTCTGCATTCTGGGGTCCTATCCTGCCTGCCACACAGTTAGCCATGATACAGATCTTCAACAAATTCTCGAATGTTTGCCTGTATCCAGGATTACCAGAAGCTTCTACAGGAAGCTCAGGGCTTCCAGTAAAAACATGAAAGGGGAGGGGTTCTGGTTAACAAAGTGAGCTAACCTGCTTTACTTTCTCAGGTTATCCAGTGTCAGGTTGGAGGGCAGCAGAGCAGGAAATGTAATATAAATCAATTATCCTATAATCAACTTGTCTTTATTATGAAGAGTACAATCCTTGGACTACTAAAAAACATTATTAAGTAATAATGTGCATCATTAATAAACTTAATTGCATAAATACTTTTGAAGACTACTAATCAACCTAAATGTGTCTCATTAAGCCACAATGCTGAAATCAATGTTAAAACATTGACATTATGCTGCTGGTGTACTTGAAATATTTTGTACATATGTATAATGACTTTTAAGGATTAAGGATTTTAGTTTCTGTGAAACCGTGTGACAGCAGCATCTGTCCCACCTCTGAGTATAAAACCTCTGAATACAGACGCCTCTCTGCACTTTCTGTTTCCTCAGCAGTACAGAGCCTCTGGAAACCAACAGCACGGGTAAGATCACTTTAGATATTACTCCCCTGTCATGAAACAGGGTTCTTTAAAGCCTGCAGTGTTAGGATGGACTGCTGAAACATAACAGGCAACTTGAAGTGACTTTCAAGCTGCCAGTAATTTGAAGGTTTTTTAAATTTGAGTCCCCAGATTTACCAAACTCTGAGCTAAGTGGCAATACTTGTGTGTGAAAATATTAACTTAAAATATTGCTATCATCTTTCTAACTCTTGTGCATGATGAATATGTAATATTCACTGAATCGAAATGTAATGCCGCGACTAAATGTCATCTTTTAGTTAACATGTAAATATAGATCATTAGCTGTGGAGCTTAGTTCACGATTGGATGATCTTTCAATGTAGTCCTGCTGAAAAAAAACACACAAGAATAGTGTTGCTAACTATTGAACATTGTCAGGCATACACATAGTTACACACTGAAAGGCTTTTTCTGTGCTCTCCACTGAGAGACAGCCAGCAGTGAAATAAGTTTTTAATGAGGGAAAATGTCAGATTCAGGAGGTTTTCTGAACCAAAATACATCAGTAAAAACCTATTGATACATTAAAAATATTAACCAAGGGAAAGAGAGCAAGAAAGTGTGATTATTAATTATTACAAATAAAAATGTGACTAATATAATTATTCATAATATTCTTATTTTTATTACAAGCAGCAGGGCTGTGTCTGTGCTTTACTTGTTGCTCTGAGTTTATAGTTCAACACCTCAGAACATTCTTTATTGTCTGACGTCTTTGTACTCTTATCATGTTAAGATGATTTGGTATGCGGCTCCAGTATTTTACCTACATGTTTGTTTTGAATTCTGTTGGTCCCTCTGTGGTCTCTTTAATAAATTGCTCCTTTTTGTCAAGTTGTGTTATTTTATACATGGTATTCTTTTCACCACAGTTAGAGAAAACTAATCTTTACATTTCCTGGTCTCTGAGCTATAGATCCATTTCATGTCTTCTTTTTTATCACCTTCCTACTCTAAAATATTAGAGTTGCTGGAACACATATCAGGAAATGTAAATTTCCTGGTTTCAGAAAGTTACACTCCACTGAAACAGCTCTCCTTAAAGTTTCAAATGGATTTATGGCTCTGTCATGGATTGGTTCACTTTCTACACTGCTGACTTTCCACCAAAACTAAAAGGGATTTGATCAGATCAACTTGACATTTGGTCAGTCTAAACTACAAACTAAAGCTTAGGGGTGGCTGTAACTCGGGATGTAGAGCAGGTCACCTACTGATCAGAAGGTCAGCGGTTTGATTCCTGGCTACTCCAGGCTACATGCCAATGTATCTTTGGGCAAGATACTTAACCCCAAGTTGCTCTCTGCCAAATGTTAGATATGTGAATGTTAGATAATAAAAGCACTTAGCTTAGTTAATCATGGAAGAGCTTGTATGAATGAGTAAATGTAAACATGTTGTATAAGCTCAGACAGAGTAGAAAAGCACTCTATAAGAACTAGTCCATTTACCATTAAATTGCCTGACCCTGGTGACATAAAGAATTTAGATCTATCATTGTGAAGCACAAAATTGCTGTAACACAAACACACATTGTCCTGTGCAGTCTTCACAGGTTTGACAAGTACCAACCTGAATACATCTATATGCCAATATTCAGCAATAGTTAGAGCACCACCTACTGGGAATAGGAAATGTTTTATAATTTCATGTACTCCTTTCATAGATTCATGACATCCACCTCAAAAATGATCTAAACAAATTTAAGAGCTTCAACTTTTCAGTTCAAATTTATTTATTTATATAGCACCCAATCATAACACAATCTCCTCAAGGGGGAAAGACCATACAGTAATGACTGTTAAGGTTAGCCTTAACGACAAACACTGTTGCCTTTGGATGTGGCAAATTGGCTCTATAGTGCCGCCTATAATATTTCAGCAAATCAGGCTCCAGTTTATATTTTATCTGCTTCTGTAAAACTTGGTCATGAAATGTCTCATGATGCACAAAAAAGCCTCTTGGACCCATATCTTAAACCCAACAGTAAGTCAAACATTTCATCACTTGTACTTTAACTCTTCCTAGAGATCTAATGAGGTGATCACAAAAACTGCAAAAACCTTTGAGTTTTTGTTAAAGGACATGACCCAGATGGTCAATGCATGCATGGGCCTCATATAAGTCAACAATCTAAGTCCCAATGAACACATATTCAGGGCCGTTTAAAATCTATCTGGGCAAACCCCTGTAGGGCCACCATGGAAACCGCGGACAAAAACTTAAGGGGCCCATAATGTTTGCCCTTACTTATGTGTGCTGGCAGGGATCTTTTCACTTAACTCTGGTTAAGAATCAACTAAATTTGTGGCATTTTTGACTGTGTAACTTCATGAAATAAACTTAGATTGATGTTTTCTAATATCTTTATCCAGATACCATCGTATCTGTTTGATCCTCACAGTAGTGCACATCATGGCAACACAGTGAGTAAAATTTATATATAATTTTTTTGTTTGTTTTTATTATATTGTGATGTGTGTATAAAAAAAAAACTTTACTTCCTCTGCAGAAAGTGCATCACCTCCAAAAGTGTTCTGATCCATTCAGGACCTCCTGCTGTCTACCAGCTGAGACCAAAGAAAGAGGAGTTTGGAACTCTGACCAGAATGACTGTCGGTGAAAAAAATCCAACCAAGTCAAATAAAACCATCTTACTTGTGGGTGAAACAGGAGCAGGAAAATCTACTCTGATCAACGCTCTGATCAACTACAGCATGGGAGTGAAGTGGGAGGATGAAGTCTGGTTTCAGATCGTAGAGGCGGAGAGGAAGAGTCAGACATCAGATGTGATCGTGTATGAGATCTTTGATTTTGAAGATCAAACTCTGCCCTACTCTCTGACCATCATCGATACTCCTGGATATGGACACCAGAGGGGTTGAACATGATGACATCATCAGTCAAAGATTAATGAAGTTGTTTCAGTCAGAGAATGGAGTTTATGAACTTCATGCAGTGGGTCTAGTGATGAAGGCATATGATAATTGCCTGAGCAAACAAATGAAGTCCATCCTTGATTCACTGATGACTCAGTTTGGAGAAGACCTGAAGAAAAATATTATAGCTCTGATCACACACTCAGATGGAATAACACCTGAAAATCTCCTTGAGGCTTTGGAAGCTAGTGATATTCGATGTGCCAAAAATAACAATCAGCCTGTTCACTTTATGTTCAATAACCAAAAGAACACAGAAAGAACAAAGAAAAAATCATTTTGTTTTAAAATGGCATGGACAGTGACTGAGAAAGGAATGGAAGAATTCTCAGAGTTTCTGGAAGAAATTAAACCTCAAAAGCTGAAGGCAGTATCTCAAGTATTAAAGGAATGTAACAGACAGACAGCCTGCTTTCAAAATCTACAAGAGAGAATTAAGTTTACTGAATTTAAACAGAGAGAGCTCAAACTGGTTAAAGAGGCTCTGAAGAAAAATGAAGATTTAACTGCAGTTGAGGTATATAAACATAAGGTATCCATCAGAGAAGGGATGTTTGAGCTTGGTTTTAAAGCAGCTGTGACCTGCACTGTGTGTGAGGAGAACTGTCATTATCCTGGATGCACAATGGCTCTAGACGACTGTGAGGTCATTATAAAGGGTCATTGTACTTCATGCACTGGAAAGTGTCCTGTATCCAGTCATGTTAAGGAAAAGTGGAGATATGTGACCAGGTTACGTAAAGTTGAGAAGAACAAAACAGAAATGAAACAGCAGGATGGAAAGAATCAATTAGAAAGTGAGAACAAGTTTAGACTTTTGGAAAATCTTGAGAAAGAATTGAAACAGCTTACAGAAGAGAAGTCAAACTTGCTGAATAAGGCCTACAAACAGGTTCTCAGTCTGGATCACATCACCGTGAAAGATGATTCACCATGCTCCTATGTCCTGTTGGACTTCCTGATTGAGAAGATGAAGGAGGAAGGAGACACAGAGAAGGCACAGGAACTGATGGAGATAGAAAGCCGTATGAATGAAGGAACCAGAGAAGGACTGCAAAGCAAGTATGTTAAACTGACAACAAGCAAATAACCTGACAAAGACATGGGTGAACCATTTTAATCAGACACCTGTTTAGATAACAAGGCCTTCACCATTTATAGAAGTATTCAAGCTTCACAAAACATCCCGAATTCTATTGACTGTTTAACAACAAGTCTTAATTCAAGTCAAGTAATATTTATTTATATAGTGCATTTAACACAACAACAGTTGACAAAAGTGCTGTACATAAAATTTTGAATTTAGAATTAATTTAAGACCAAATTATTGTTGTTACATGTCAAACATATAGCGAACATTTCAGAACACCCATCCAAAGACAAAAGAGATCAGTGTTCCAGGGCCTTGCTGCCATCACAGGTGCTCCCGTTTAAAAAGAGGGAAACAAAGTGAAACGATAGGAAAAGTGAGGAAAAAAATTAATCTCATATTTTGCCCCATGTGGGGGCACCGTATGAGGTTGAAAAACCTCTGCGTAGTAGAAGCACATAAACAGCAGGGGAGCATTAATTTGGGGAGGGGAGGGGCTGTGTCAGCAGAGACGAGTAAGCCAGGATACTGTGGAGGCAAGCCAGCTTCCTCGGCACGCAGTTCATGATAATGTCCATGATAAAATGGAACAGTCAGCCTTGGTCGCAGGATACCAGTTCACACAGGTCACAAGACGGGGTGGGGGACGTAGAGCATCTGTTTTCATAACATCTCCAGGAGACGATTTAGATACACAGCCATCCATCCAAGGCCGTCTGGGAGCCAAATTCCAAATGCTACAATTGTTTTGGTACAGACTGTTGTAACTGATCGCTGACAGACCTTACAGTTTTCTGGTTTCCTCTCAGTGGCAAAAAATCCAATCATCTGAATTTTAGGTTCTACTCCACTGCGCAGAAACAGACACTCAAACACTCCTCCAGATCTAATCCATTTCGATTCAGCTCTACTGAGTCTGATTGAGTTCTTACTGTTTCTGCATCCCTCACAGGCAGCCTTACTAGGGCCCAAACAGCTGCCCAGAAATTCACGATAAACCAGGTATCCCCAAGTCCAATTAGGAGAAATTGTGGTATCGACAAACCAATATATGCCACGTCCACAATCACAGCCAGCCAGGCATGTTATCTTTCATCTCCACGGTAATCCATAACATAGCCAGCCTTGTATGTCAGTCGGACCAGAGGAAAGAGGGTTCCCCTTCTTCCAATCTCCTCATGATGAGAATTTGATCATCAATAGTGTTGAAAGACCAGCTGACCAGATCCATAATTTAATTTCCAGTTCAGGGATGTGTGAAGAGATGCTCTAAGCACCGAAGCAGCAAAAGCAGGGGTAGATAGGGAAGGTTGGGGAGAAGAGAAAAATGTGTCTGTCTCCGCTGAGAGCAGGAAGAGATAATTAACTGATAATTAGTAATAAATATAAATGTCCTCTCTGAATCACCACATTATTGTGGTGGAGGGGTTTGTGTGTTCCAGTGATCCCAGGAGCTATGTTGTATGGGGGCTTGTCCCCTGGTAGGATCTCGGATGTCAAATTGGTCCTGGGTGAGGGGCCAGACAAAAAGGCAATTCCAAATATTATGGAAGAGTCACCAAGGGAACAGTTTATCCTGCCCAGGATAGGGTTACTGGGGCCCCACCCTGCTGCCAGGCAGCCCAAAGAAAAGATATCGGCCTGCCCTCCTGTAGGCCCCACCACCCATAGGAAGCATCATGGGGTCGGGTGCAATGTGTGTGGCTTAAATAGAATAACAAAAATTAAGGTAATTTTATCTATAATTTTAGTTCCTTTTAGATTTGAAAACCCACAATACAGTTGCATTTAGTTATCTTTTGTCCTTTTAATTATAGTTTTTATTTATTTCAGTTCACAAAAATGTTTTTTCAATTTCAGTTTTTGTCATTTTGTTTGTTTTCGTTAACGATAATAACCTTGGGCTGGAGTTGCCCTCGGTGAGAGGCACTAAGCTCGGATGGGTATTCTCATATTCCCTGTGCATGCTCACTGGTAGATGAGAGGGTTGCTTCCCTGTGCCTTCAGGCCAGGAACCAAGTCCTGACTGCGCTTATGAGCCAAATGATTTCAGAGTAATTCATTACATTTCAGGATATCCACCCTCTTGGAGTTGCTAGTCAGTGCTCAAGGGTGCTCCATCCGGTCACTCCATTTTCCTGCTGGGAGACCTCAACGCTCATGTAGGCAACGACAGTGAGACCTGGAGGCGCCTGACTGGGAGAAGTTCAGTTGTGCAGAAAAAAAAAATGCATAATTTAATGTGTATTATATACATTCTGTGCCTTTCTCTGCAGGTTAAGACTCAGCCCGTCACGATATGATGACATAATCTCCAACAGTTTTGAGATTGCTTCAGGACCACCTGCTGTCTACCAGCTGAGACCAAAGAAAGAGAATATTGGAACTCTGACCAGAATGACTGTTGGTGAAAAAAATCCAAACAAGCCAAATAAAATAATCTTATTTGTTGGTGAAACAGGAGCAGGAAAATCTACTCTGATCAACACGCTGCTCAACTACACCATGGGAGTGAAGTTTGAGGATGAAGTCTGGTTTCAGATCGTGGAGGAGGAGAAGAGAAGGCAGACAGAAAGTCAGACACCAGATGTGATCGTGTACGAGATCTTTGATTTTGAAAATAAAACTCTGCCCTACTCTCTGACCATCATTGATACTCCTGGATATGGAGACACCCGAGGGATTGAACACGATAAGTTCATCAATCAAAGATTATTGGACTTGTTTCGATCAGAGGATGGGGTTCATGAACTTCATACAGTGGGTCTGGTGATGAAGGCGAGTGATAATCGACTGAGTGATCGACTGATGTATGTCTATGATTCAGTGGTCTCTCTGTTTGGAGAAAACATGGAGAAAAACATTGTAGCTCTCATCACACACTCAACTGGAGGACCACCTGAAAATGTTCTTCATGCTCTTGAAGCTGCAAAAGTTAAATGTGCCAAAAATGAGAAGCAGCAGCCTGTTCACTTCCTGTTTGATAACTGCCAACACAAACCTCGAAATGAAGAAACTAAGGATAATTTAAGGTGTTCGTGGGATTTGACAGAGAAAGGAATTGGTCAATTCATAAGATTTCTGGAAATGTCTCGCCATCAGAGATTGATGAAAACACTTAAAGTGCTGAAGAATCGAATCAGACTGACAGCCTGCATCCAAAACCTGCAAGAGAGAATCAAACTGACTGAACTGAAACAGACAGAAATCAGACAGATTCAAGAAGCTCTGAAGAAACATGATGATGAAATGAGGAGGAATGAGAAGTTCACTGTAGAAATTGATGAAGTGTCCAAACATAAAGAAGCTATTGATGGTGGGATGTGGGGGGTGGTATTTTTTGAAGGAGCTGTCTGCTGTACAGTCTGTGAGGAGAACTGTCACTATCCTGGATGCACACTGGCCTGGAAACCTGAACACTGTGAGGTCATAAAAAAAGGTCAATGCACTTCATGTACCAAGAAGTGTCCTGCATCTGATCATGTGAAAGAAAACTGGAGATATGTGACCAAGACAATAAAAGTTCAGATAACCAAAGAAGAAATGAAAGACAAGTATGACAGAAATAAATCAGAAAGTGAGAACAAGTCCAGCCTTTTGGAAAATCTTGAAAATGAAATGGAAAACCTAACAGCAGAGAAGAAACGATTACTGGATGAAGCCTATGAAAATGTTGTCAAACTGGAGCTGGTCGCCCTCAAAGTTGATTCTTTCTCCACCATTGTCCACCTGGACTTCCTGATTGAGAAGATGAAGGAGGAAAGAGACACAGAGAAGGTCCAGAAACTGGAGGAGATGAGAAGCAGAGTGGATGAAGGAACCAGAGCAAAGATGATGCATTTGTATCAAATATTTACAAGTGAGGAAGGGAAGGATGGTAAAGAAGCTGTGAATTAATAATATTGGCCATCATTTACTAGCAGTGTACACACAAATCTGTGTGTAAATCATGTGTATGACTGTTTCACAGAGAAATCTGTGATTTATTTACTTAGACCATGATGCCTTGACAAACAAATGAAGAAGGAAATTAAAACAAAAGTCTTAAAAATTAATACTACCTGAATTCTACCAGATGTCTCAACCTACCGGCTGAGTTCTGAGTTTGCTTTTGGTTTTGGCCCTTAGTTTGTTATAGTTATATCTATCTGTGTTGAGTTCCTGTTTTCCTTTGTCCTTATGGTCATCCCTGCATCCCTGTGTTCCCGTTTGTGTCTGTTTATTGCTTAGTCCCTGCCCTGGTGTCAAGTTCATGTGTCTTAGTCCTGATGTTTGTGTTTCATTAGTTTTTCCTGTTTTATCTTTGTATGTCTTGGTCCGTGTGCTTTGGTTTTAGTTTTGCTTCCTGTGTTTTCCTCCAAGTTGTTTCCCATTTGCCCTTTAACTACTGTGTATGTATTGTCTCAGGTTTCCCTTATCCTTTTTTGCGATGTCATCATTGATTTTTTTTTCCTCCCATTGTGTGCTTGTTTGTCTGTCCGTTAGTGAGTTTTCTAGTTTATCCTGCTAGCCCCGTCCAGTTCTGTTCTCCCTGTGTTTTCTGGCAATAAAGCTGAGTTTTGTGAGTTTAAATCTGTCTCTGGAGTCATGCATTGGGGGTCTTAAACCTGCCTGCCACAGCAGTACATGATCATGTAAATATAGATGACGTCCTCCATTGTTGTACCAGGAAAGCAGCGTAGACAAAGAACGCCATTCAGTTTGAACGAAGGAAAACGACCGCACTGATTTCCTTTGGTCTTGCGAGAACTTCAGTGTGATCCCGCACGTGATCTGTATTGTCCAATCACAGGCGAGGAAGCTGCCACACGGAATTCATTTCATTTCAATTCAGTTCAATTCAATTTTATTTATATAACGTCAAATCACAACAAACAGTCGCCTCAAGGCGCTTTGTATTGTAGGTAAAGACCCTACAATAATACAGAGAAAACCCAACAGTCAAAACGACCCCCTATGAGCTGGAAGATGTGTTGTACACACATCCACTGTCCGTTTAAGCAGGACAACTGAGAAGGTGACTGTTGCATTAAAATTTAAATTTATTTTTTTTTTACATTTTTCTCATGAAGGTTTTGCTGATATCTCTTATGTACATCCATGTATAGCAAAATAAAAGTTTATATGTTTTATATGTTTAT
>JASGAU010408144.1:0-23921 GCA_030220045.1 Australoheros facetus
TGAATGATTACACATAAGAGTGCCCCTCTGCTTGTTTGTCAAGACTGAGTAATGCTAGCCAGGCCAGATTTTACTAAACTTGATAAAGAGTTATGGTCAGAGGAAAACCTCCTGAAATTTTTGTGTGGATGTGAATCACTTTGTGTAAGACTTTGTAATAGGGGTTTGGCCTCAGTGGAGGGTGCACTGCCTTTTATCTTTGTCTCAGCAAGATTAAGCAAAAACTAGCAGACTGAATTTCATCAAACCTGGACTCTGGGCAACAACTGATACAAACAAAGCCAAGTTTTGCTGCAGCCAAGATTTTCTTAAAATTAAAAATCCTTCAGCGATTGCTCTGCCTCCCAACTTGATCATAGCTTTTTTAAATTTCTTCATCTAGTGCTGTGCTGTCTATACAGTACATCAACATATATGGTACAAACCGTGCCACATAAATGATTCCAGAAAGAAGTTACACAATATCATTGGTTTCCTCATCTTTCTATATGAATGGCTGCAGTCCAAACAGACAGGGCAGACAGTAAGCAGTTGGGATCTTTGGCATCAGTCATTAATAGGAAAAATCCCACAATAGCTACTTTAGAGATTACTATCCCTGTAGTGAGAAAGTGATAATAAACAGATGTGATGAAATGAAAGTGATGTTCAACACAGTGACACAACTCTCAAACAGGCAGTAAAAAAAACCAAAAAAAAAACATGAGGCTTATCTGAATTATCATATCACACATGATAAATTCTGCATGATGTCCATTTCCACATCACTAAACCCATCAAAGCAACAACAAAATCATGTACCCACCACCCTGCTGTTTGAGAAACACTCTCAATAATTTATTCCAAACGGGTTTTTTATGTTCTTTTCTCAACAACTGTTTACAAAAAGTCCCCGTATCCTGGGGCTGTTTCACATTCCAAACCTTCCAGGAAAGAAAGGGATTAACATTTACGAGCTACTTGAGGGCCTTTCAGAGTTGTATTGACAGAAACTCGGAAGTGGTAGAAAAGATGGCAAATATTTCAGATGAAAAGAAAAGAGTGGCTTGACTTAATGTTGTTCTTCTGATGGGAATAAACAGAATTCTATATTTATTGAGAAAATGGGTAAATTGTTGAAAAACTAGCAAAACTATCATCAGCGTGTCACACTATCAGATCAGAAAATTCTCTAATATTTACTGATGGGTGTTTACTTATAAATCCGGGGAATTTAAGGCCAGTCTTTTAGAAGAGGCCGTATCAAGATGTTTCTGCAGTCCAAGTAAATATTTGAGAATTCATGATAAACACAAAACACAACCTGATGTGCATTCATTATGTTTAATAGCAATAATACCATAACAGGTGTTGCAGTCTTACCTCCAGTGAGCTCATGGACAGTGTGGACACAGTCTCACTCTTGGACATCACCCCAGAATTTCCAGACTCTCCTCCGTCACACATGCTGTTGGCCACCTTGGAATCTCTGGGCACGTTCTGCAGGTTGTGTGCAGGTGAGTCTCTGTCAGAACACGGCACACTGACCTGGTCAGCCGGCAGGCTCTTCAGCCCGAAGCCAGGCACTGGCTCTCCACTAGCGGGGTTAGCCAGGTGGATGAGCCTGGTCTGAGGAAGCTGCTCAATGCTGATGTTATACTTGGCCGTCTGCTCCTCTTTCCCTTTGGACGGTTTCAGGGTCCCTGTGTTGTTTGTCGGTAGAATGACATATCCCGGGCCTTTGCCAGCACCCTCAGAGCTGCTGCCTTCCCCATTCCCTCGAGGCAGATCTCCATCCAGCTGCTTAAAGAGTTCGCCGTCACAGATGTAGATGGATTTGGCACCCGGCAGCTCGGTGCTGATTCCCTTCGTGGCGCCTTTCTCCCTGCGCATTGTCAGAGTGTGGCTCGTATAGTCAGCCATATTCTGGAGGTGAACCTTAGCCATGCTGGCTGGCATGGTGTTAAAATTAGAACCCTTCTGAAGGGTGAGGGTCCCAGACGAGGCCTTCTCTTCCCCCTGGAGGGATGAGCGCTTCATGGTGCCTAAAGACATCAGAAAGAGAGAAAATCTGTGTGAGATGAAGGGTTTACTGCATTTTATCCACCTGGGGGTCCTGAGACAGAAAGCAGCAGTGAAATGTGTGCTATATATCTTGTAGTGTTAAACACATTACTTTTGCACAGTGTGCAACAAGGAGGGGATTTTCTAAATCAGTTAATAAATAATTTAAATGATAAGGCTCTTCCCTGAAAATACTTCAGTTGCTAATTGTATTTTAACAAACAACTAACCAGTATAACTTACTTAGCCTTCCATGAATGTGCTGCTGGACCTGGACTGCAGCTGGCAGTCAGATCTTACTCTGGTTGAGCCCCTGAACCTTTACATTTACTTTACAGTAGAGGATGAGACAAGATCCTCTCTGGGGAAGCAGCTAAATTATATTGCAGGAGCTCCACAACAGCAACCTGGCCAGCAAGTCAGCTGGTAGGGAAAACACAAACAGGAAGTGTAGAGCCTAGCTGGCTAGCAACTAATAGACTTCTAAACTAAGACTGATGGGCTTTTCCACAGGTATCACCAGCAAAGGACACAGTAAAACCTCTGACAGGACAGATGTGGTGTCAGCAGCACACGACTCTGATGTGTTTTTCTTCCTTGTGAGGACACACATGTTCTGTGTAGTTCTTTCAGTGTACCCTTGTCTTCATGAAGGTACAGCAGTAGAGTTTTACTGCATTAAAAAGACTTCTGTGTCATTTCTTTGCTAGACCTTCATTGGGAAATATGTGCTGAAGGAAAATGTTGTGGAAAAGTGAAACCAGTTTTGATATGAGGAACATAAGATAATCTACAGCAGTAACATTCAGCTGGCCATGGCATGACCTTGTGGCCCAAGCTTATTTCACCATAACAGCTCTTGGCATATGGCAGCAAACATATTCCATACCATGTTGAGGTCGCTGAACAACATCAGACAACACTCTGTACTAAACATCCTCTGATCGTTTTCGGTGGTTCCTCCTCCGACTTGACAAACAATAAACAGCCGTCTGTCTCTCTTTGTTCTTTTCTGCCTTTTCTTGCTCGAGCCTCTCTGCTTCACAAAAGCTTTTCTCTTCCAGATGCTTCTCTTGATATCCTGCCTCAAGAGGTAATCAGATTTTCACTCCCAGTGGATTTTAAAGCATCAACCAGTATCTGATCCAGCGCTGTTGGGAGGGACTTAATTATACAGCATCAGTGTATGACAGGCTCAGACAGCCCTATTTATCTGCTCAGCACACGTTCATCCCACTCCCATCAGCCTGGGCTGAACTGAGTTATGTAGCAGTAATATGCTGCATCTCTTGTCAAAATAGCTCCTTGGCGTAGGGAGGCTGCTGTGATGTTCGTTGCATGACACAAGCACAAAAATGAGAGGGAACATGGCTCACATCTGTTCCACCATCAATGAGGAATTTGATGCAGTCAAAATACAGAGAAGGAGACACAAAAGGACATCTGTAGCTTCTGAGGAGCAGTCCCCAAAGTCAAATCAAATGCAAACACACAAACCCAAAATCAAACACGCGCAACCTGGAGCTTACCTGATCTGCAAGCCATATCCACATCTTTCTCAAAGTCAGTCTGAGGACAGAAAACAATAAATATTAGATTAAGAGTGCAGACATACAATAAATGGGCCAGCCTGCTAGGAATGAGCCAATAGAATCACTGCATTAGCAAATGTAATGCTGCATTTTCAGCATTACTTTTAGTTATTTTAAAATAGTAATTTCAAGCAATCAAAAAGAAACTGAAGACCAATGAACAAAACTGAGGTTCATTAATATTCAGCTTTATTATACATTTTTTCATCTGGATACAAATTTTGGGTCTTGTGGAATTTATTAGCTTTATTCAGACCTCTTCCTTAAATGTACACACAGGTACACATTCTAGCATGATGCCATTTCCTGAACAATCCTCTGTCGTCATTATTTCAGAAAACATTCTCGGGGTTCTAGTAAGTTTGTTGTGGATTTTTGTAAATATTTTCAGCTGCAGAAATTTGAAAACACGGCTTTCCATAAAATCTAATTTATGCTTTTCTCTGCCAAGACATGAGAACATCAGAGTTTGGATGATACACATCTTGAACCTTTTCAAGATTTTTCAGAAGTCCAAATTTAAACAAAATGGTTACCCCATACTGAGCTACACTGTCACAATATTCTATCACATCATACCAAATTTCACCATGATTATGTTTAACAGCAAATCCTGAAAGGTAAAAATAAACATATGGCTCTTCATACCATTAGCTGAGCATGGCCATTCTGAAATGACCCTCCTGAATCTCCATTGGTGTCTTCCTGTCGGTCCACCACACGACACTTCACTGCCTCCTGAACCTGCAAAGATCCACCAGAGCACAGATCACGATCTTAATACAGGCAGAAATTTAGACATATAAGTTCAAAAATACTGAAAGAGAGGCCTTTAATGAACAAAGGTAACAACCAAGAGGAAATCTGGCCATTGTACAGCCTGCAGGCCACATCCAGCCCATTGGTTGCATGCATCAGACAATTTGTCCTAGAAGTGTCATTTGTCCCACCAAACACTCTTTAATAAACTCCCCATCAGAGAATGGCTGTTTTTTGCAGTTTTGTGTGAAATCACAATCCAACATTGTTGCTTTTATTTTAAAGGCGACTGCTATATTTTTTTCAAATTTATGTATGCACATGTCCGTGAAAGTGAATGCAGCTTCACTGTAACTGTGCTGGAACCGATGTCCATGTTAAAAACTCTGCATTCATCTTTTGGGGCTAGCAAACTCACATCTCTCATAAACGTTCACAGTCTGATGACAACATTTCTGTCACTGAGACCCAAGTGGACCCAAGCAGACTTGGGAAGTATAATCACACCTTATAGATGGAACTCATAGTGCTCATCTCTGACCATGGCCCACAGAACCAGGGAGTAATTTGGGCTGATGGTGGTGCCAGACAAAGTTTGGAGGTCACCAAAATCAGGAGGAATTATCTTTCAAGGACCATATATAATAGAATCCTGCTTTATGAAAATGGCAGTGGCTATGGTATTTTGCTTTAGATCAACATGCTACTAAAAGAACCCATCATCCAACTAACATGCGAACAAAGCTGGTCAAGTTTGTTGTCAACATTTATGAGATCCAAGTTTGCGCGGGATTACGAGATTAAATCCCCAGAGAAATACAAGAGCTTGACTGATGCAGTGGGAATGAATATCTGAACCTTTGCAAGCAAAGCTGCAAAAACAACAAGGACTGTTTTGCAAGCTTTACACATCCAAGGAAAGAGCAATCAAGACCAGCTTTGTGATTTCCCACAAATTTGTTAAAAACAGTAAGCCATTCTCTCACAGGGAGTTTATCAATGAGTGTTTGGTGGACTCTGCTGCACAAATATGCCCTGAGAAAAAAGAAGCATTCTCCAGGAGAACCATAAAAAATTGGGTTTAAAGAGTTTGAAAGTACAGAGGAGTTGGCAGCCATGCACTAAATAAAAGGGACTGCGACTGCAGAGTGACTGGTTCTTGGTGAGCTTGCGTTATTGGTGTGGCCCTCCACAATGGTCCCACTTTCTTATATGGCCCCTTGGGAAAATGAATTTCCCACCCCATTTCTAGAGCCACCTAGAGGATCTGCTCAGAGTGGCTCTAGGCCCTCACCAAGAACCATCAACCACCATGGCCATTGTCTGGATTTAGTTTATTTATTATCTCTAAAATTAGAAACATCCTGTCTCAGAGTGATGCTGAAAATCTAGTTTATCCATTTATTACTTCTAGGGTGGACTATTGTAATTCATTATTATCAGGCTGTCCTAAAAGCTCCCTGAAAAGCCTTCAGCTGATCCAAAATGCTGCAGCTAGAGTACTGACAGGGACTAGAAAGAGAGCAGATTTTGGCTTCTCTTCATTGGCTCCTTGTTAAATCTATAATAGAATTTAAATAGAATTTAAAATCCTTCTCCTCACATACAAGGTCTTGAATAATCAGGCCCCATCTTATCTTAAAGACGTCATAGTCCCGTATCACCCCAATAAAGCACTTTGCTCTCAGACTGCTGGCTTACTTGTGGTTCCTAGGATACTTAAGAGTAGAATGGGAGGCAGAGCCTTCAGCTTTCAGGCCCCTCTTCTGTGGAACCAGCTCCCAGCTTGGATTCGGGAGACAGACACCCTCTCTATTTTTAAGATTAGGCTTAAAACTTTCCTTTATGATCAAGCTTATAGTTAGGGCTGGATCAGGTGACCCTGAAGCATCCCTTAGTTATGCTGCTATAGGTCTAGGCTGCTGGGGGTTCCCATGAGTGTTTCATTTTCATTCATCTCTTTTCACTAGTCATTATTCATTAGTTATTATTAAACTCTGTCTCTCTTCCACAGCATGTCTTTTGTCCTGATACTTATATTTAACTTATAATATAAAGCGCCTTGAGGCGACTATTGTTGTGATTTAATGCTATATAAATAAAATTGAATTGAACTGAATAAAGTAAAATCCAGATGGACCACAGAATGATATTTTATGCCAATGGCAGTGGCTATGGTATCTTGTTGTAGATCAACATGTTATTAAATGAATCCATCGCCCAACTAGCACGCCAGCAAAGCTGGTCAAGTTTGTTTTAGTGGTCACCGAAGAATCTCAGATGGAAGCGCTATAGATGATGCGCAGCTACAGTACAAAAACAAAGCCAAGTAGAAAGTAAATACATGAGGTGAGAGTTCCTGTAAGGTACCTCTCTGCGAAGGATGCAGTGAACCATGACAATGACAAAGCCTTCCAGTGAGTCAAACACAGCAAAAAGGATCTGGAATAGCGCAGAACGCCGGTCAGTGATGGCCAGGACAGCTGACATCCATGTGAGAGCCAGGAGTGGCAACACCACACAGGAGCTCCACAGTGACGCCCTGCAGGATGGGAGGGGGGGCCCACAGTCAAGAACAGCACAAGACTACGGTGATTCCTAGCCATTACACTCTAAGACCTTAGCTAAAATTATTAGCTGTTTTTATATCAAAGGCAATCTTATATATATAAAAGATAAGGATAAAGTGATGTTTTTTTCATTTGGAACAGCAATTACACCAATCGCCTACTTGGTTGCCATGAACTGTTCACCGTGTTAACATAGTGTTAGCCTACAACTCTAAACATAGATTAATACAGAACATCACAACAAATAATTATGTTACTACCACAAACAAAAACATACATCCATTATTTGCTGATATATATGTTTGTAACTCACATATATTACATGCATGTATGTTTAAGATGATTCAGTCAAACTGTAAAGGATCTAATGCCACAGGAAAGAGAGGGAGGAAGGGTGAGCAATGGGAGGAAAAAATAAGTATAATGAGGCTGAAACAGAATGCAGACAAACAGGAGAGGCAGAGCAGAGGAGGACACAGAGAGAGTCTGAACAAGTGTCATTCCCTGACTCATTCCGTTATTCTAATGCAAATATTAATAATAATCAAGCACAATAACTACCCACAGTGAGTGTTGTGAAATTTTTTATTCAGATCTTCTAAATAAACATACTTAGCAGGTTTACTTTTAATTAAAGGCTATCCTAGAGGTGGAAAAATATACTGAAGAAGACTATTACTCAAGTAAAATGAGTTGGAGTAATGCTTTCAAGTTTGCAAATTTGTCTGAAATGAGACTTAACTTCTGCTCTAAGTTGCTATTCATACTCATCTGTCCTCTCTCTCTTTTTAATTAGTTGAACTAATTCCGGTACTGATTAGAGACACAATGAATATTGTAGAATGTATATGAGATTTAATTTAGATATAAATCAGGAATGGATAAATAAATGAATAAAGGCCTCCCTCTTATATAAATCTGATTTTCTCTGCAGTTGATACCACAAGCTAACGTCTTTTAAAGCCATGTGGCAGATGTGGTTAGGGTTAGGTTTATATGGAATTTTGACATCTTTGGCACGCTCAAATCTAAAGCATATAACAGAGAAACGTATGCCAGTACGCATGATTATAAAGGTTACATATCCTAGTTTGTGAAACTAACGCTGTTTATCATGTGACTAATACAGCCAAACCCCACCCCTAAATGGTTTGACAGTGAGCTGGTGGATTTGAAGTGATTAAGAATTCACAGCATTATTGTTTCATTAGTGAAATTTGTGTGGTTTGTTCTTGATTTTGGTATAATGACACAATTTTCTTCCTAAACTGTTTATATTAAAACCCTGATAGAAATTATTACTATCATACAAGGGTGTGCACTTCCTGCAAGTCATGATTAATCAGTCCACATTGGCGCAGTCACTACAAACCATGCACAAGAGTGAATTTAGTGTCAGGTAATTTTTATTATTTACCACATAAGATTAATGATAGTGTCTGTGAGGAGGTGCAGGAAGTTGATTTAAAGGATTTTATCTTTGGATAAACTATTGTCTATTTGTCAGGTGTTTCTGCTCAAATGTTGTGCAATTGTTTTCTAAATAATGCAAAATTTAAAAACAGTGTAATAATGGGAATCCATAAATAAATATCCTCTGTAATTTAAAAAAAAATCATAGTTAATTTCCACCTCTGGTATTAAACTGGGCTATGCCAAAGCATATACAGCATGGTTTTGCTAATGGTGACCATTATTTTACTAGGAATCATTTCATATTTATTGTGTCCCACTGTATGGAGACGTTTCCACCCTGCCCACAGTAACCCTCTATACACATCACTAGTTTTCATGTGAAATTATTAGGAGTTAAATAGTGACTTCACAAAGGCAGAGAAGAAGGAGTTACTCTTCTCCACTGTTGCCAAGTGCTGGTTCAAAGCAAATCTATAATATTGTAAATGACTTATGATGTAATTTTGCATCATATAAATACAAATATTCAATAGTATTTCTATATTTAGAGAATCCCACCCAAAAGACAATTCTAAAATATTTAGAAGCAGCACACGTAGGAATATCTGCTGGAAGTATAGCCTGTTTTGAATGAAGCTGGCTGACAGAGTACAGAATGTGTAATGCTGCTATCAAAGCTAAGAACGGTGAGTTTGCAACATAAATCCAAATGATTTTTTGTTTGTTTTTTTACATTGTAGGGGAAAAAGTTGAAATTTAAAATAACTAGGTCTATGGAAACTTATATTTGTTTGGTACTAATCCCACCAGAGTACTGAACACAAACGCCGTGCTTAGTATTAAAGAATTCGCTCATAGATATCAATGCAAGATTCACTGAGTGCCATGTCTCCTCCTGATATGACATCTTTGCTCCACCCACTTGCTGTTCAAACCTTCTCTTTATGAGCAGCGACCCAATCAGGAGAACGTTGGCTGAAAATGGCTTGTTTCAGACAAAGGGGTGGCACCTAGGCCTAGTATAACATAATTAAGGATAATCTTGAACTATGAATCTCAAAGTGTCCAAGAATAAAAATGTAGAGGTATAAATGACCAGAATAGGTTCACTTTAAGCCACTGGTGTTTTCCTGGCTGTATTTCTGGATTTTAGCAGAGACTAACACACACTGCAAAAAGAAGAGGACAACTAACTTCCCTCTTTCTTATCAGATTCTATTAACTCAATATCAAAAAGCAGAAAATTATTGCCCAGGTTGAAAATAACGGTAATGGTCAACCTAAGAACTCACAGACCACAGCAAGGGACAGCCACCCACCCACCCAGACAGTTAATAAATATATGCTGTCTGCATATAAAGCCATAACCTCTTGAATGTATGTTCTAATTAGACATATACATGCACACACGTCCTCATTCACATTCAATCAGTCATACGTGCACAGCTATTTACATGGGTAAAGCTAACAGTTTGCTTTCAGGAGCAGCACATAGGCATCAAGAGCCTGGTGATACTGAATGAAATCCTCCCTGCCAGTGCATGAGGGAGGAGAAAAAAATGACAGAAGGATAAAGACAGAGAACCAATCAAGTGAGGGAGAAGAAGGCAGGCGTACGGTAGAGGAGAGAAGAGAGGTAAGAAGAGTTAAGGAAAAATAATTAGCAGGACTAACATGGCGTTACTGGTAGCTGTGGTGGAAACATCAGCCGAAGAGATAACTCCGCACTTGGCACATTTGAGCGTCATATTGTACAGTGGCACTGTCATCTGACTGCAAAGTCAAATTAACACGCTGTAACATACACAAACAGATACAGATGCACCTGCACATAGACTCACACAGATGCACATGAGCACACACACAGGCACGCACGCACATTGAGTCACAGTGTTCTCGCGCAGTCTCTCTCTCAGGGCTACGGTACAACTGGTGGATGGTTTTGGGTTTACCTCTGTTTGACTTGAGGAAGGGGGCAGCAGAGGTGGGGTAAAGTCAGATCCAGCGTTCCTATTAAATGTAATGTCTGGCTTTCCTCATAAACGACTGGCTTGGTGGCCTGAAGGAGCTGGCACTCACCCTTGCTAGCACCCTAGCATTTATCCTTTTGTAATCCCAAAAACTTCACTGAGACGCCTGGTCCTGAGCAAGATTTACATCACTGCTGCTCAGATCATGAGCTGGATGTGTCACACCCTTGGTTTTGAGTAAATGCCAAGCTTGAATGCAAAGATGCTCGCTCAGACACACACACGCGCGTGCACACACGCACACACTCATATGCAGCTTGCTCCATCCATTATTACAATCAGTGTTCACAAAGAAAAAAAATATCCCTCAGTCCAGATTACATGAGATCAGTGCATACAGTATATAACAGTGCATTCAGTATAGTTATATATAAGTATATAACAGGAGTAAAATATGACTTAGTATCAAGTCATCAATAGTGTGTCTCTGTTCTCTTGGCCACCCATCTAAAATGGAGCTACAAAGTTGATATAAGTCAAAGATCTTGGAAATGCAAATTCTATTTCACATTTTGAAATCACAAACATTTTTTGTATATGAAATTTGATTGGTATCTCATTGTGATTAGAGACAGAGAGGGTAGTATGATTTGCATAGCTATCCAAGCAAATTATGCTTCTCTCAGGTTATGTCTCATTGTTCCCATATCACAATGCAGAGATGTTAAGAGAGAAGAGTGTCATTTTACATTTCAAACTAATTTAGACCTAATGGGACATCTTTTTCTAGATATTTTTCTTGAAAAGATGACTTTTCACTTGTCAACCTCTTAATAACCACAAGGTTGCTGGGGTTAGGTTATGGCTGGACCGCATAGCTTCAGAAACTACAAGATGAAGTCTCAGTTTACTTACACTCATCATGGACATGAATGTCAGGGTAATTTTGGGCTCTTACAGATTTCTTTGAACTGTTGTTGAATATTTTTTTCTAGAATAGAATAATGGTACATCTTAAATCTTTAATGACTTTAATAAACAAGAATTGGGTACACAAGTTTGAATTTATTTTGGATTTTCTCTAAACCACAAAGGGTCAAAATTATACATACAGGCTCAAATATATACATACATTTACTTAAAGTTTATTAATTTCTCATTAGTGATCATGATTGACTATAGCTGGTAGCATAAAAGGATTTGTTTGACTGGACTCATCGGATTGACCAATGATAGAAGGAGAATTGTAGAAATATACAAGTTGGGAAGGTCTCTTGGGAGCCATTTCTAATGATTCCAAGATCATCAGTTCAAACAACTGTATGCAAGTACAAGTTATTCCGATGTGTCACCACTGGAAGAAGAGCCAAACCGTCACCCAGGAAATTGGTTAGGAATAACACAGGCTCAAACCTACCTGGAAACTGCTGGAACACCAGTGTCACTGTCCACAGTGAAGCATGTTCTACACTCCCATGGACTGAAAGGGTCCAACCAAGAAAGAAGTCCTGCTTCAAAACTGACACCTTTAAGCTCAACTGAAGGCAACTGAAGGCATTTGGCTTGTCCATGTGGGCAAGCCAAATGCCTTCTGGAGGAAAGTTTTATGGTCAGACTAGAAAAAGATTGAGCTAGTGACAAGAGGTATTTTTGGAGACATTTAGCCAAAATAACAGTGGTGATTCACGTATACATTAGAGCCTGTATGTATAACTTTGGAACAATTCAAGCTTGTATATCCAATTATTATTTTTTTTAGTGATTAAAGATATATAATGTACAATTATTCCACCCTGGAAAAAGAACAGCTGAAAGAAATCATTAAAAGACCCAAATTGCCATGATATTCATGCTAATGATGAGTGTAAGTAAACTTTTCAAGTCTCACACATGCATATTGACCATAGCATTGATCTGTTTAATTTCTAATGCATCACACTTGCATCACAGGTTCAAATGCATAAACAGAATAATTTTATTAAAAAATTGTAGATGAGAATGTAGGGTCTTTACCTTACAATATAAAGTGCCTTGAGGTGACTGTTGTGATTTGACGCTAAGATTAAACTGAATTGAATCTGAATGTGGAGAGAGTATTGTTTTTGTCTTGAAGGAGGTGGACGTTCACAAATACAGCGAAGAGCTAATAAAAATGCTTTTACACTCACTTAACACTGTGTTTTGAGCAAATTGTGGTAAAGGGCAACAGACATCATGCTTCAGAGGAACTAGTTGCATCCTTGTTTTTGGCTTGCATGTTGGGCCTCTTGACTGTCAGTCTCAAGTAAAGAAATGATTGTATATACAGGGGGGTGAAACCAAGACCCAATGTTTATCACTGATTTCCCTGATCACCGAAGCATTTCCTGTTTCCAATTTCCATTACAGCAAGTAGATATATCTCAGTGGGATTCCAAATCGTGTGTATTTTCTAAAGAATAAAATGGGCCCAATGATGTTTACAGAAAATGTTAAGTTTGGGTGGATTTCTGTTTTAATGAGTTCACTTAAAGCACGTGTTATTGACTCGCTATTGTATTTATATCATTATGTATTCAAAAACACAAACAAATAAACAAAAAAATCTGTTGATTTGCAGGTGTGCTCACCAAGAAAATACAGCACTTTAATTTCCTCCCCAAACTCCTTTAACTGTTCACAGCTTTCCCACCACTGTTGTTGCTTGACAAAGACTGACTACAAGACTGGCAATATTGACAAGCAATAACAAACTTATCTGTTACCATATGGCCTTCTGCTAAGTAACAATTAGAGCAGAGGAGCTGAGGGAATCGATTTTTGTAGCCTATGGACGCCAGGATTAAAAATCACATAATGGAAGAAATTCAATTTCAGGTAAAAGGGCAATACAGGCGCTAAATGTACACTGCAGGCAGTGATATTAAAAAGCAATCAACACTTTGTGAAATGCACCATTTCCCTGGACTTAAGGATTCAGAAGCAAAAGGTGGTTAGTTGGTGGGTGGGGTGAGATGCATTAAACTCAGTAAATAAATAATGTCCAACACAAACAAATATTACATTTTGATCAGGTGGATCAGGTAATCCTTCAGTCAAAGACAAACCATCGATACACTTGTCAGATGTCAGAGCCAATGGTAGGCTAAGACCTCAAAGCTCAATCTTTGATTAACCTTCTATTGCAACCTGTAAATATACAGGCCTGATAACTGAAACAATTTAATGTTCATTAAGGAGGAAATGAGCTCTTGTGCTGGTTTCATTTAACCTCTACTGTCTCTTGTAATTTTCTAAGCAAATTAGCCTTTAATTTTCAGGGGAGAGAAGGGTCAGCGGTGAGGCCCATCTGAAGTTCAGGTTGACCTGTTTGGTGGGGATCCTGCTGTGCAATTAATAAGATTCTACAAATTGAATTAGTTTCACAAAACATGTTTTGGATTTGATTCTTGAAAATGGAAGGCTGTCACTAAAAGAGAAAACATTAGATATCCCTCTTGGCTTTTTTTTTGTACTCCACCACACAGAGAAGTACAAACAGCAGAGTCACAGCATGATTTCACATATACGCTGGCCACTGTCTCGAATGACACAGTCCCTCACGTGTTAAATTATTCAACTTAGGGGTCTCAATAGCTATTTTTTTTTCCTTTCATAACATCTGTACATTGCGTGAAAATGTTTTCTAACTCATCCATTTAAATACTACTAAAAGGCGTAATGTTAGAGGTGCGGCAGCTTTGATTAATGGCTGTGCTGACACGGGCAGTGTTGCTGATTGGTGTCTGCTAGGACTCACCTCCACTAATTCAAGTCACTGAACTGTACCTCTCACTGTTTCTGCTGTTGGCGCATTTTGCAGCATTACCTGATAAACAGTATGGCTTACTGTGTGCTTCCAGTACAGACTCAAAATATGGCCAGATCGATGGAGGCACAGTGAAAATGTATGAGCTAGTGGGTCTGTGCAGCAAACCCCATCGTTGTTTTCTCGGTCACACTTATTTGGTAAAATGATGACTATTGTTGCTTGTCAATCTGTTTTAAAAGCAATGTGACAGCTGTTGAGAAATGAGAGGAAAGTGAACATGTGTTCCAATGGCAAGATTTGTTATTGGCAGCAGCTACAGGCTGGATAGTGTGAAAGTCTGGGACACACGTTTCACAAGCTTAGGAAGTATTTAAGAGGTGAGAGGTGAAATCCAGCTTCAAGACTCATTTAAAATTGAGAGTTGAGCAGATAGATGAGGGGTCAAACACCAAACCTATATACAGCGGTAAATGCATAAAACCCTTAACTTCAAATATGTGATAAAATAATTGAAAGATGAGGTCCATCTGTGATCTAGAAGCTGAATGTAGGCCATGCCATAGTGAGGAGATGGGAAAATAGGAACCCCATCATTGCACAAAGACGGTCTTTGTCAAGTATGTATGATCTTGATATTTTTAAGACTGACCAACTGACGGCACTCTAAAATGTGGATGCAACTTCCTGCCAGGGCAGAAGTGCTTTAAACCTGTATTCTATCTGAAGGCCACCAGATGGCGACAGCTGTGATTACAAAAAGACTTCCGGTCTGATAGACTTCTGCTCCTTGGTCTGTGTAAACACTTTGCTGCTCAGTTCATTGTCATAGTCAATCATTTTGGGTTATACTGAATTAAAAAATATATATATATATCTATTTTGCAAATCTCGGTTATGCCATTTTTCAAAAAGGAGGGACTAGCCATGGTATTTTCCACTTGCTCATTGGCTAACAACTTATCAATCACAAGTCATTAGCCAATGAGCAAGCAGTTTCTGTCCGACCACATTCAGTTTGTTGCAAATGGCAGAAACATTCATCTTGAGGCTTCAAAATGGGAGTTCAGAAACCAATGACAACATCATGGTAGCTACAACCATCTTTTATACTGTCTGTTTGGTCCCAAATATGCAATAGTATGAAGAAACCCAAAGAGAACCTTTCAATTTACATGTCAAATGAGCAACTTTTATGAATGAATGGGTGTGACATCTTTGACTGTCCTATCCAGTTCTGCTCAGTATTATCTATGTTGGAAAGCAAGATACAGACCACGGCAGCATTACCTGATAAACAGTATGGCTTACTGAGATGGTAAGAAAGTGTCCTTCCAATTACTGCCACCTCTTACTATGTAACCAAAGTAAAGCTGGGTTATATGAAGCCGATCAAGCTACAAACCTGATGGAGTAGTACATTGATTTTAACTCAAATTGAAACAGAATTGTTTGACGATGAGGTCAAGCTAGCTACTTCATTCTGTAAAATCTGCAACTTGCCAAGCCTTTGACAGCACTGAACACACAACACATCTAATGTCAACGCCTGAAAAATTCTGTCACTGTTCTCATCACTGATGATGTACGCTCCTTCTAATGGATGAAAACTGTTTGGTGGCCCCTCCCTTTCTGCTACATAGCCAAGATGGCAACCGCTGAGGGACAGAAGTATAACACTGTCAGCTGCAATATTTGCTGTGCACATCATACATGTAAGTCTGAATGTATTTATGCACTCAAAACAGTAAAGTGAAAGTATGGAAGCGCCTGAGATGTGTCTTGTAAAATGCTCAATAAAAGCTAGCGAGACTTAAATTAGGATTACACGGTCAAGAAGTCTGTGCTTGACAGAACATGTTGGGCCGCAACTAAATAACTTAACAAAATAGACTGAGCAAACACTCTGAATATATTGTCAGATATTCATTTTTGACATTCATATTCAGAAATGAGTGCTAATAAATTCAAGATGCTGTCTCACCAGTTTGTGTTGTCAGTTCCACTGTCAGTTATGGAATACAAAAACACAGACAGAATCCTGACAGCCATTTTAATCTGGCACACACACATTTCCATACTATTCAAGCAAACAGAAGAGATTAATATTACTGTTCTGCAACTAGCATGAGTTATTGGAAAAAAGATACTTTCTATAAAAAGCATTCCAGAAACTGTCAGACTCTAAGGCAGCATTGTGTTATTCTATCCAGCTAACGGGAGGCAGCATCAATTGGAAAATCAGAAGTGAGTTGAATAGGCAGGAAATAATAGTAAGCCAATCAGAGGATTTGCTAGAGGATTCAGCAGGTTTGGCAGTTGGCAGGGCTGGTTAACTATATATTACAGAGAGGGTTGAATGGGCAGGTACTTTTTTTACCCAATCACTGATGACATGGGAGGGGGCTTCATAGACTGATGTGTTCCTGATTGGAGAGCCCTGAGTGAGAGAGAGGGGATTCTGTGCAAACTCAAACATGACATTTCAGACAGAATAAAAACAAGTACAGTTGAACAGAGAGATCATTGAAGAAAGCAAACATTTTTCAGAGAGAGAAAGAAAAATAACATCTGAATGCACCAACATGGCCAATGGAGACAGAACAGCCTGCAGGGTAAAGGGCAGCAGGGTACATCTGTGCTCTGTGGTCTGACCAATGGATCTTTGGAAGCTATGCCAACAGTCCACTGACATTTGCTTTCACTACCTAGTGACAAATGTGCTTTTTAAGTACTCTCTATGAAGGAAGCTAACTTGTGACAATTGTATGAATGTGTACATGAACATGTGAACAAAGACTTTTCATAGCAGGTTTCCTGGGTTTCCTGGATAAGGGCTCTGATGTACTAACACTCCAGCATCCTGGAACGTGCACTTTGTTTACCTTAGACTCATATAAAAAACAGACTTAGACATCTGAGAAATTAAGCCAATATAAAAGTACTTTAAACCTGCATTTGCTTTAAAGGCCGGCTCCCCTGGTTACAGAAAAAAGTCCAATTCAGCACCACCTCATTTTAGCAAATTATGGTACCCTTAGCATTAACAAGGACAATAACAAGGGCAATTTAGTGTGGACTTACTTTAAGACTGATAAGCAACTGCCATAATGGTGTGCAGTTGCCCTTGGTTTCCCTTTTTCCAAAATGCTCAACTCAAAGCTTCCGATCAGGACTTCACCACCCAGTGAGTAGTGTCAAAGGTATAATGTCCATCTTTAAAGTATAGTCTGATCAAAGCGACAGCCAGGTGAGGGGATTGTTATGATTTACTGCATGAATTTTGAGCAGCATTAAACATATTAAAATAAATGTAAGAATGGACCTTCCAGAAACTCCAAAGCTATCATATTAATAACACACTGCGCCCTGCTGCTCAGCAGGTTGAGTATTTAAATCCAAGAGCTGAGTGCTGTTTGCTGAAATAAGAGTTAGGACACATCCCAGAAACTACAGTAACTGCTAAATGCACTGAGCCAAAATAACATGAGCTCCTGCTAAAACATAAATTATCATCCAGTGTTCATAACTTAAATTTGCGCTAAAGTTTGGCTTTGGCCTCTGCCTGTTGCTGTTTTGTTGTTCCCTGTTAGCTGGAAGTCCACAGTCACAGTTTGAAGTTTTGGCCAATTGCCTCACCTCTACCCTCCAGTATTCTCCACTACAATGTGATAAAATTTATGGAGGGGACTTATGGACACACAGTGAGCTGTGTCACATCATTTGGCTCACATCGAATAATGTCAGAAACACGATGCGGATGTGTCGTACAGGCAGACTAAGTAATTAAGGTCCAGTTACCAGAAGACTGTGAAGAAGAGCTCTGACATGTGAAAGAACACAAATGGACAAAAAGAAACAAACAAGTTTGAAGCTGCAGGAAGGCGCGTTTCCCCCAGTTTCCCACAATTTCCCACAATTCCTATCTGTATACTGAATGTGAATGTGAAAGTGTATTTCCCAAAATGCTGGAGTGTTTCTTTACGACAAGGCTAATATAAGCCCAATTTTACTGCTTATTATACTGATAATAATAATAATAATAATAATAATAATAATAATAATAATAATAATAATAGTAGTAGTAGTAGACAAAAATCACTATAACTAAAGATATTGGAAATTTTAAAGAAATCTATGATTTATTAATGCTAGGTTTCCATGCTTTGTGCAGTGAAACTTTGATTAAAATGCCATTATCACAAATAGAAACTGTGGCCAGAGCTACAGAAATATGACCTCAGCCAGCTTTTCTTTTACAGTGAAGTCTTGCTGCTTGCGACCCTGCTTCCCTTTACCCGAAACAACCAAACGGGTGGGAAAAAAAAGACATGGATGGGTTTATAGAACTTCACATTAAGAGCAACACCTGCAAACAAAGAGCAGCTGGAGGAAAATGTGACACATTTGAAACTTAAAAGGAAAGCAATGAAATGAGGCATCATCTTGCTCAGTCTATGGGGGACAAATAACCAGATAGCCTTCTCCACATTTCGTCCTCTGTCTGCAGTGCCATGTGACTAACACATGTGTAAGAACATACAGTATATTTTCTTTTGCTAGTTCAGTTATCATGGATTCAGTCAGTATCTCTGAATCCTCTTTTTTCTTCATGATCCTTGGATTGAAAATTTAGTTGTCTTCAGCCAATTTTCTAAAGGAATGATGGCCCAGGATAATTTCAGCCTAGGAGCTGATAACTGCACTTGCCCCACCCGCTACCTAGAGCAATCAGGCTGGTTATAGGTCACTGTGTAGAATGGATGTGTGGTATAAGGCATACCCCGCCCTCTCCTTTAGTTTCATATCAGTAATGCCGTCTTTGGACACCAGTTTGTTAAAAACGAGAATCCCAATAACCATGTTAACCTGCCGAAGAGAAGAGGTACAGGATTAAAGCAGAGCAAAGACAGTTTCGTTACCTTCAAAACATTGCAGCACTGCTCTGGTAACGGCAGTAATGGACAACAACGGTGACAATGTTCATCGTGATGAGATGATGGCAGCAACATGCTCATAAATGAGTCACATCACACACACTAGCTGTACTTACTGTAGGCTCAGCATTGCAAACACTAAATGTTACCATGTTAAATATTAGTGACACCAAATGAAGAATGAAAGAAAACTAGCATATACATTTTTTATGTAAACAGTACACTAAAAATACATGACATATGCCAAATCAAAGGTGGTGGTGTTTTAATTAATACAGTTTTATTGGCTTGAGTGTTCATCCACTATAAAAGTCTCTGGTCCAAACCACTCCAACAGTGCTCCAGTGTGGCTGCATATTGCAGCAGTAGCTCTTTATTTAGAGAAGCAGCTTGTGCAAAAAAAAAAAAAAAAAGACACCCAAATTGGGCAATGGTGGACCGAATGTTCACTTGTTTTTCTTTTTTTTTTTTTTTTTTTTGGGGGGGGCAACTGGGAAGTGAATCACTGAAACTGTGGCTAACAGATTTGATTAGCAAAACAAGGCCAGTGTCAGTGGACTCTTTTCTGCTGGAGTTAACAGTATGTCTGCGATTGCATTCTGGTGTGGGACAAACACTAGGGAAGCTGCAGGAAATACACTATATTGCCAAAAGTATTCACTCACCATCCAAGTCATTGAATTCAAGTGTTCCAATCACTTCCATGTGTATAAAATCAAGCACCTAGGTATGCAGACTGCATCTACAAACATTAGCGAAAGAATGGGTTGCTCTCAGGAGTACCATGACGGGATGCTACCTGTGCAACAGGTCCAGAAATTTTCACTCTATTAAATATTCCACAGTCAACTGTTAGTCATATAATAACAAAGTGGAAGTGAATAGGAATGTTAGCAACTCAGCCCGAAATGGTAGACCCCGCAAAATCACAGAGTGGGGTCAGCAGATGCTGAGGCACACAGTGCACAGAGGTCACCAACTTTCTGCAGATTAGCTCAAGAACATTAAGTAGAGAGCTTGATTGAATGGGTTTCCAGATGAAGTAGTGTAAAGCACACCGCCACTGGACTCTAGAGCAGTGGGAACGTATTCTCTGATCGATAACACTTCTCCATCTCGTAAACTGATGGACGAGTCTGGGTTTGGTGATTGCCAGGGGAACGGTACCTGTCTGCCTGCACTGTGCCAAGTATAAAGTTTGGTGGAGGGGGGATTATGGTGTGGGGTTGTTATTCAGAAGTTGGGGTCGGCCCATTTTTTTATTTATTTTTTTGTCCAGCTTCCTTAGGTTTCTTGAAAGGTGCTATATAAATCTAAGTTACTATTATTATTATTATTATTATTATTATTCTCAATAATTCTTCAGCATTCCGAGACATTTCGTACAATTTGATGCTCCCACCTTTGTAGGAACAGTTTGGGGATGGCCCATTCCTGTTCCAACATGACTGCGCAGCAGAGCACAAAGCAGCTCCATAAAGACATGGATGAGACAATTTGGTGTGGAAGAACTTGACTGGCCTGCAGAGAGTCCTGACCTCAACCTGACAGAACACCTTTGGAATGAATTAGAGTGGGAGTGTGACCCAGGCCTTCTCATCCAAATCCAGTGTCTGCAAGAATGGTCAAAAATTCCCATAAACACTCCTAAACTTGTGGAAAGCCTTCCCAGAAGAGTTGAAGCGGTTATAGCTGCAGAGGGTGGGCCAACATCATGTTAAACCCTGTGGATTATGAATGGGATGTCACTCAAGTTCATTCGTGTGTGAAAGCAGACGAGTGAATACTTTTGGTGATATAGTGTATGTGCAGGAAATTATTGTTACAGGATTTTTATGGTTAATATAAGGCTGCCATTCGTGTCAGTACAACAGCAACTGTGAGAAGCTGGAACATTTAACATGCCAGATGAATTCTAGGTACATACCTGATATAGTGTATGAATATGAATAACTACTATTGAAACCATTGTTTTTCTGTGCTAGTATACCTTTGGCTTAATTATTTAATTATTCCATAGACACAAAGAAAAAAGCAAGCAAAGGCATTTCTATCAAATTACATCATATCACAGACTGATGTCACCAGGTAATTATTATTGTTAAAATGGTGATGCTGTAAAAAGGCTAATATATTTATCAATGTGAATTTGGGATTGACACTGTAATATAAATGGTCAAACATAAAAAAATGTTGAGGTATCTAGAAATCCATGAAGGAAAAAGAAGGGTAAGAAGTTCAGAGAAATGGACAAAGAAAAATAATTTGAGGAACAGAGGTGGCAAATGAGGAAGTAGGAAAGAGAAAGAAAAGAAGGAAGGAAGGAAGCATGTATAAGAAGGTAAATAAGGAAAAGGAGGATGCAAAGAAAGGAAGGGACAGTGAAGAATGAAAGAAAACTAGCATAAGAAACGAAAAAAGCAGGAAGAAAAATAAAGAACGGGATGAAGGAAAAGCAAACAGCAGGAAATATGCAAAACAAAGACTAGAAAAAAGAACAGGGATAGAAAAAAACATCAGTACAAGAAAAAAATGAGGAAAAAAGGTGGAAAATGAGAACATTAAAAAAAAAAGAAAAATAATGACAAGGAATTGTTCAGGATATAAAGGAGGAAGTAAAGAAGAAGGAACTATAGAGGATGGATTAAGGGCAGGAAAATGCCATGGATAATATGGAAGAGGAAAGTAAGACTGAGGAACAAAGGCGGAAATGGAGAAGTGGGGCCAAAAAGAGGAAACGAGAGGGGAAGCAAGCACAAAAAAACATCAAGAAGAAAGAGGAAATAAGACTGACAGGGAAAAGGAGGGAAAAAAGAAGGGAAGAAAAAGGTAAAAGAGAATCTGGAAATGGTAGCGAGGGTAGGAAGAAGTAAACATAGACAAGGAAGAACAGGGAAGAAAGTAAAGAACAGGAAAAGGGAATATGGATGAGGAAAAGGAACAGCAGGAAGCAAAGCAGGGAGTAATAAAATGATAAGAAAGAAAAGAATAAAAAGATGAAAGGAAACAAGGAAACAGCAAGAAGTAAAAAAGAAAGTAAAGATGCAGGAAAGATACTGAGGAAGTAAGAAAAGTTAGGGCGGCAAGGAAGTTAATGAGAGGATGGAGTCTATTAGTATGAACTGCAATGTTTTGATGATTTCAATGATTTAATTTAATTTATCTTATACTGAGTTTCTATTTTCAGATGAATTCTAATAAAGTATCCAAAAATGGTCCTGTATAAGAATGCTTTCTCACAATGATAATAACAGCTGAGTAATAATGGGAGAGCACCTTTAAGTAACTACATGACATCACTGCAGTGAGCCTGCTTTTAAATGTTAATGCTGTGTTTTGTTTTGATCCTGTGTTTTTATGATCTGTTGCAGTACTTTTTTTTTTATATTGAAACAGTCATTGCCAAGATTGTTAGAATGATTACTTGGTATACTAAATCAATGATGAGATGCACACATACACACATAATTCAGCTTTTATAAAACTGACATATGATGGGAGCTATAGCTACAGGTTACACTTGTAATCCATGCATTGAATTTGAAAGCTAACAAACACAGACTAAAAAGGAGAGAAGAAATACCAAGACTACAGCTGCAGCAGGTCCCACAAATGCATAGAGAAGACCTCCTTCCAGAGACAACCAGCAGCTATGAGAAAGAAGCAGGAAAACATGGATGTTGACAGAGGAAATTAAGATGGTTGAGGTTTGAGGAGAGGGGTAGGAACGTGAAGGGTTTAGAAGAGGAGGGGTTGAATGAGGTGAAAAATAGAAGACAGGTTGCAAGACAATAATGTAGATGGTGAAGATTGATGAGACAGAGAAAGAGAAGTTAATTAGGCTGCAAACATAAACCTTCCACCATGTGTAATACTCTGCCACTGAAGAGGCAGTATACAGTGATAGAGCTACAAGAGAACTTGCTTACTAGCTTGGTGTTCCATATCCCTTTGCCTTGGTGAATCCCACTGAGATTGCCACTACTAGAGCAGGGAGACCTGAGGGGGAAAAAATACATTTCAACACAGGAGGCAAGGGAGATGGCAAGAAGCAGAAAAGGGAAAAGAAGAAGTAAAGAAAAGAAGGGACAATGAAGAAAAGAGTAAAACAGGGAGAAACAGATGGGGGAGGGCTGAAAAAAAAAGAAATTAGGAAGAGGGGAAAAGGAAGTGGATAAGGTTAAAAAAGATAATAAGGGAAAGGACAAAAGGAAAGGAGGAAGCAAAGAAAGGAACGGACAATGAAGAGAAGAAACAAGCAGGTAAGAAATATTCAAGAATGTCAGGAAGCAAGAAATAAAGGAAAAAAGGAAGCGTGGGGAAAGAAAGACAAGACCTGTATTGGAACGGAAACTAATTTGGCTGCAGGTCAACCATCACTGAGCTCAGACTTACTTTTATATTTTCACAAATTTAAAAAAAGAAAAAGTCCATCCATCCATCCATCCATCCATCCATTCTCTTCCGCTTATCTGGGGCCGGGTCGCAGGGGCAGGAGCCTAAGCAGAGAAGCCCAGGCTTCCCTCTCCTCAGCCACCTCCTCCAGCTCATCAGGGGGGACCCCAAGACGTTCCCAGGCCAGCCGAGAGATATAATCTCTCCAGCGTGTCCTGGGTCTGCCGCGGGGCCTTCTCCCGGTGGGACATGCCCGGAACACCTCACCCAAAAGGTGGCCAGGAGGCATCCTAATCCCGAGCCACCTCAACTGGCTCCTTTCGATGTGGAGGAGCAGCGGCTCTACTCTGAACCCCTCCCAGATGGCCGCACTCCTCACCCTATCTCTAAGGGAGAGACCAGCCACCCTTCGAAGGAAACTCATTTCTGCCGCTTGTATTCGCGATCTTATT
>JASGAU010408147.1:0-38010 GCA_030220045.1 Australoheros facetus
TGATAATAATGAATTACAATAGTCCAGCCTAGAAGTAATAAATGCATGAATTAGCTTTTCAGCACCAGTCTGAGAAAGGATGTTTCTAATTTTAGAAATACTGCGCAAATGCAAAAAAGCAGTCCTACATATTTGTCCAATATGTGCATTGAAGGACAAATCCTGGTCAAAAATGACTCCAAGATTTCTCACAGTGTTACTGGAGGCCAAAGTAATGCAAGTATCTGGTTAGAAACCATATTTCTAAGATTTATAGGACAGAGTACAAGAACCTCAATTTGATCTGAATTTAGAAGCAGGAAATAGGAGGTAATCCAGGTCTTTGCGTCTTTAAGATATTCCTGCAGTTTCAATAATAGGTGTGTGTCATCTGGCTTCATGGATAGATAAAGCTGGGTATCATCTTCATAGCAATAAAAATGTATGCAATGACTTCTAATAATACTGCCTAAGGGAAGCATTAATAGAGACAGATTTATCATATTTAAGATTGAAGCATTAATTAATGGTAGGACTTCTTTGAGCAATCTAGTAGGAATGGGGTCCAATAGACACACTGATGGTTTGGAGGAAGTTAAACTGGAAACATCAGAGAGAGAGAGAGAGAGTCTAAACAAATATCAGTAGTACAGAAAGTAGCTGTACAGAAGGCTTTTTTATAGAGCAACAAACTCTTTTTCCAGGCTAAATGAAGATCTTCTAAATTAACGAGACACTGTTTCCTCTTCAGCTTACCGGTTATCTGCTTTAAGCTACGTGTTTATGTGTTATACCAGGGAGTCAAGCAGTTCTGACTTGAGGATTTCTCTTTCAGAGGAGCCACAGTATCCAGAGCTGTACGCAGTGAGGATGTAACACCATTCATGAGATACTCAACCTCTGTGAGAGCAGAGTTTAGGTAGCTGCTCTGCATTGTGTTGGCACATGGCACTTAAGCAGAGGATTAATTTCCTCCACCTATAGAAGTGCTCAGTTAAACAAATTAAAGTATAGAAAATAATTGAAAAATAAATTGAAATAAACTAAAAATACATTTATTTGACAGGTAACAACATTTCTCTGGATTTTAGATTTTTATTCAAACTGAATAACAAATTATGAGCATTTGTCATTTAATGCAAACACAACCAATTACCTGAACTAGATGTTGGTGTTGAGCTGTTTTAAGGTAAACTGTGATCATTTCAAGATAATAACATGCTTTAAGTTCCATCACAGATGCAAAACCCACCCCCCAAAAAAACAAGACACTTAAAATGCATTAAATTCAAACCAATAAAAACATTTCTTACTTTAAAGCCTCTCCCACGTTTCCCATTTGTGTGAATTGTTGGGACAGGCCCAGACATTTCTGTTGGACAGAGAACAAAAGAGGGTGTGTGAGAGATCATACATTAGCCAAGGACAATAAATAAAGAACAACTGTGATTTGTCAGAAAACGTATGAACAATCTTAAAGCCATAATTGGAACTAATGCATGATATTAACATCAGTATGTAAGGAGGATATTTAAAGTGCTCTTTCAGATAAAATGTAGTATACACAGGAGGAAAAGATGTGTCTTAACCTCATGCTGATTTCTCAGATGATCCATGAGGTTTTGGTACTGCTCACTAACGGTACGAGAGGAAGGAGAGGTACGAGAGCGAGCCAGGGAGTAGTCCTCCTCACTTACTGGAAGACTGGGAATCTGTTGGGAAGGAGAAAGAGGAACACACACAAAAATAAAAATACTACTAATAATAATTAGAGTTACCAGGGCCAACTCAATTCAGTGTAACTGATTTATTACAAATATTCTATTATGATTCACAAAATGGCTTTAACAACCCCATATCAAACCTGGACCAAAATCTAATCAACTGTTACAACTGTTTTCTGTCTGTTTCTACACTTGTGTGATATCCTGCAGACAAAAATAAGACAAACAAACAAAGGCACAAGCATAATATTCTTGGTTAATACATAAGGGGGCTGAGTCAGAGATAACTAAATGAGTTATATGAAAAGACGCTAAATACAAGTCAGGCAAAAATGAATGAAAATCTTAGGGGATAAGTGGCATGGATATGAAATATGAATAGTGTAATGATGCTGAAAATATGCACACGCTCTCTCTCACTCACACACACACACACACACACACACACACACACACAGGGAAGGTGAGACCAGGTGTTTTGATTTCACCCCGTGTTTCCTTCCTATCAACTTCTATTTCTGTCACATTTTGTTAACACACCTCACACATTCAGCTCCTGCTGCTGTGACAACCTGTTCAAAACACACACACACACACACGCTCTCTCTGTATCACATATGTCCAACTCCTTTGATATAGAGTATTTTAGTATAATATAACCAAATTTAAATCCAGTCTGTGTATCATTTCAGGATCTCAACAAATTTTGACTGTCTATTTGTAGATGAGGTGTGCACAGTGACACACCCAGTGGCCATGCTAAACAAAAAAGACGAGTACACCTCCAAGGCACCTGCAAGGTGAAACAGGTTGCTGCGAGTCATCTGTTGTTTGCTGTAAAACTAATCAGAATGGCCGTGCAGCTTTTTGTGTTGACTGCTTGAGAGTTTAAGTGAAGTTCGATGAGGTTATGTGGTCCATGCATTTGACATTAAACTAAAGCATGTCAATAAACTTCATGTCTGACACTTGACATGACTCTTATTTCCCAGTGTACTTCTCTTACTACCCTACTACTTCTACTCTTACTTCTTGAGTATTGCTAATATGGATGTGAAACTATATTTATAACCTTGGTGATGTCAACTGGTAGGCCAGACTTTGCACCAGTGATCATGGGTTCCAGTCCTTTGGCATGTCTGAGGTGCTGTGCTGCTCCCGTCATGTCCTACAAAAGCGGCAACAGACGCATCAATGAAAAATATAACAGATGTTTGGGATTCCAATAAAATCACCGGCAGCTGTGCTAAAGACAGATATCTTACTACAGCTAAAAGAAAGGCGGTGGGAAGTGAAAAGATTACCTTCATCTGTTTAGAGCGCAGTGCTGCACGCAGGAAAGCTTGTCGTCTTAGCAACAGATAATCCACTTGCTGCTGGGCTGCAAGGATAATCAAGAGAAAAAGAAGTGAAACTTACTGCATGTTCACACTGCTGGCAAAAGTTTATTTCAGCTGATATGCGACTCAGATCTGTTTCTCCTGACCAAACACTGTTCATGCCACATACTGACAGGACCAATATGTGGTACTGAATTCAATCCAGGTTTGATTCTTTTTGCACCACAAACTCAGTCCAAACAGACTCATCACTCGCTTGAACTGAGTGTCTGGGCCAGTAAGAGTTTTCACATCCTGAAAATTTTGGATGAAATGTGTTTTACTGAAGCCATTTGCATCACGATCCTCGGCTCCTGGCTCCAACTGTCCATCAACGTGCACCTCTGTAAAGACTTAGGAGTTATTATACCGCAAAAGTAAAGAGCTGTCTCTCTTCAGCCTCGCCTTTTTTTGTCCACTCACAAGTTTGCTGTCTTTTACTGCACACAGACGAAACTGTAAACGCTGACTCAGGTGGCCTCCGAGCTTACTGCTCTCCAACAGCAAAATGTGTGACATCTTTGTTATTGTTCTTTTACACATGCACACAAGTCCAAAAATAAAATAAAATAATAATAAGGAGAAGAATTGAGCTCTAATGGCCCATTTATACTCGCCGCATTAGTTGCTTTGCGCACAAATAGTGACATTGCCACATGCCACATCTGTACCTGTGCTGAGGGCGTGAGCAAAAATGGACCATAAGGCCATGAATGGGCAATAAGACTTGCAGTTTTAGTCTTGTTGCAGTATTTTCATTGCAGTGCTCATATAGGAGAAGAAGTTAAACCGTCAAATATTTCCCACAAAGGCTCATCTTTTCAAACTGTTACAACATCTCCATGTGTATAATGCACGAAACTCTGAGCTTCTGTACTGATATATCATTAAAATGGCAGTAAAAACTGACACTGTCTTAAACTGCACCCATGCAAGGTTCCAAAACTTGAGGCGCGCCACTGGCCAAAAAAAAAACTGCCGCATGCCACACTGGATGTGACATTACTTTTGTCATCCAGTGCCATTTGTGATGGTGAGAACAGCGAGCATAAATGGGCCATAACACTTGCAGTATGACACAGCTTTAGTCTTGTGTAACACTAACACCTCGCACGGCACGCGTAAATGCCCCTCACACACATACCCACACTGGGAACTCACCTTTTGCTCCCAGTTTCGGAGCAGAAGAGCCTGCAGGAGCCTGAGGAGGCTGGGGAGCTGGAGACTTTGCTTTCTGGGCAGGTGGGCGCACTATAGCCTGCAGATGAAATGAAATGAACACGCAGACATCTGTGAGTTTGCTTTAATATATATTTTAACAAATGAGGTTTGAATATACTGACATACCTTAAAAGGTTTGTGTAAATTATTATTGCTATTAATATACTCCATACTCCAAAGCATATTATTTACAAGTCCAAAAATGATGCAATAGGCAGAAGGTGTAGTTGAGAAAACAATGACTGAATAATCAGCCACAGAAGTTGCAGAAGCTATTATGGGACACAATAAAGCATTCCTTGGCTTGGTCCAAAATCAATCAGATTTCTTGGCTGCAAAATCACAATTTCGCCGTTTGGCAGTCCCTGAATTTGTTTTTTTGTTTTTTACCTTGGCAGCCTCTCTTTGTCCATCCTCGTCGTCATCTTCTGCATCCTGGTTTGCTATTTTCATGGCTGTTTCCAGGACACCAATGAAGTTCTGCTGACTCCCCTCTGAGCCCTGAAGTGGTGGACAGCCTGGTGTAGAAAAAAAAAATGCACACATACACATGAACAAGCCTTACACATCACCCTGTGGACAAAATCCTGAGTCATACCTGAATTCAAATTTACCTGGTGGTACAGGTAGATCAGATAAGTTAACAGGTCGGCCAGCTTTTTGAGCTTTGATGGCATCTTGATATTGCTGTTAAGAAAGAACATTCCTTAATCACTATTATTCATGCTCCAATTCAGTAAGACCTGTAATACGTTTTGAAATATAACATATGAAAGTCCACAGAGCCATTTCCATTCCAATGCAAACCCAAAACGGAGGGAACCAAAATAAAAAGTACCTTATCTTTCATGTAAGGACAAACAAAACAAAAAAACAGAACAAAAACTTAACTCCTCCATGATAATCAGTGTCATCTTTGCAGCTATGTGACTACACAACACACATACAAACTCTACAACTTTGTTAACCCTCTCTCCATAACGCTGTTCTATTCATTCATCCTGCCTCAACCAAGTCAAGTAATTTAGAGCTTTTCTGTATTCTTCACAATAATGTTGAACAATCTCAAAGGAACAACACAGAACTTAAAGTTGGTCATTCTGGTGAGTTGAAAGAGGAATAGTAGCAGCTACAGTCAAAGCATGTCCATTCAGAAATAAAAACATATCACAGCATATTTCAACTTGGCTAATAAAGAAGGATTACCAAAACAGCAGCAGAGAGCCAGGAATTAAAGTTTCAAAGAAAAAAAGCTAAAAACATTTTAATGTCTTATTTGTGCCCCAATATTTGTGTTATGTACCTTCAAAATGCGCTGATGCATTCGGGCCTTGCGATCATCCCCTTTGCTCTTAGCTCCCTCTGCTGCTGACTTGTATATCTCCATCCTCTGCTGCAGGGCTTCAGCCACACTTGTGGGAGCAGGCAGGTCTATACAAGGGACAAAAAGACATATATGCACATTTTATCTTTACTTCAACATGACTTTTTAAAAATTTTGAATGACTTTATTAGTTAAAATGAAGGATCGGAACTACTGGAATCATACTTGCAGTGGCCACCTGGGTGGGTGCAGGAGCAGCAGGAGCTGCAGGAGCTGCAGGAGCCACGGGGGTGACAGGTTTAGAAGACTGAAGAGGAGCACTCTGCTCTGCTACTACATCTCCTGTAGATGATCAGACACCAGTGGAGACGTGGACAGGTTACGATTGTAATTTTTACCCAGTTAGAAACAATTGTACAAGTCTAACAAATTCCAAAACTCAACTGATTCTGTTTCAAGATTTTCTAATTCAGTCTACCTATAAGAGCAAAGAACTGCAAGGCAGTTTTTTAGTATGTCATCAATTATGTCATGAATTAGCCATTCCTCAATAAGCAGAAGTTTTACAAGAACAGTAATATTCTGATGTAGCTAACCTTGCTACTACTAAACGGTAAATAGACTGGCTCTTGTACAGCACTTTTCTTCTCCACTTGAGCACTCAAAGTGCTTTAAAGTGCCAACCTACTTTTTCTTATCAAGAGTGTAATTAACACAATGTTTAAAGTACGACATATATGGAGACATGGAACGCAGGACTATATAGCACTTTATAGAAAGTTCAACAAGTAGCATGGAAGTTTCTGATCCAGAGAATATAAGATATCGCTTAATCCAAAGATAGAAGAAGGATAAAAATTTGAAAATGATGTAACTCGGCTGTTTTGAAGAACAAAGTTGAGCTATTGTCATAGCCTTGGCATCTGCGTTGTCTGTTCCACAAATGCTGGCCATAATGTGAGAACGATATGACCTCCGATGTTCAAATTCACACCATACAGTAGATAATGTACTAAAAATCTGTTTGAATCTCAGCGACCTTGACCTCAAGCTAAAGGTCAGAGGTCAAGTTTTCTGAAAATCTTGTGAAAGTAATAACTTGAACAATCTCACCAAGGATCTTCAAATTCACACCATAGATTCATACTGTTCAAGTTGGACCCCGTCGCACACTTGTTCACTCACTTCACTATAACAGCACTTTGACCCTTTGAATTCTTTTAAAAGTTTTAAATGTCTTGCGTGATTGTTTTCTTAAAACTGAGTGTCTATCGGTTTAGTTCAAGAAAATGTGTTTTAATGTCCGATCAGCATAGGCAGTGTCTGAGCGAGACTCAGGTCCACTGAATGAGCAGACGTGAGCAAAGGTGCAGGAACAAATATGTGATGTGACATGCACTTACACAACATATTAATTAAGCAAGGACAGCGTGTGTTTGAGGCATGCATATGTATGCCTGGAGTTCATTAATTGGACATTTAATTGATGCTGAGTGAATGAATAAGTATTTAAAATAAGTATTTAAAATTCAAAAGCTTGAGGTAAAGCTTTCCTTTAACCACTGACCAGGTGGAGGAGGCAGTGAGCTCAGGTCTACTGGTTCGTCTCGGTCCAGCGCCTCTAGCAGCACATCGAGCTTCTACAAAAATCAAGAGCAACATTATTAAAAATCATTACACCACAACTATGCGCACAGACAGATTTACTCCAATGACCTGACTGATATCAGCTAGCGTTACCTTGGCGGTGAGGTAGTGCTGTTTGGCATGGTTGGTGTTGCCGCTCTGTTTGGCGTGTATGGCAGCCAGCTTATATTCCCTCTGCCTGGACAACACTGCCTGTTTCGCCTCTGCGTGAAGAAGACATACTCATGTGTTTGTGTCAAAATGAGAGGACCCGCTTATCAAAGTTAGGGTCGTGGAGAGGCTGGAAGATATCCTACATGCTACAGGACTGAGAGGTACAGTACACCCTTGACATCACAGGGATAACTCAGCAAAAAGACAACACACTCACGTTCTCAATCACACCTACGGCCAGTTTAGAGTCACCAGTTAACCTAAGGTACTGTATGTCTGACTGTGGAGGCAAACAGACATAAGGAGTACATGCAAACTCCACCCAGAAAGGCCCCAGGTGACCAGGAGATTTGAACTAAGAACCTGCATGCTGTGAGATGACACTGGGAGGCATTGATTACTAATAATGATTAACTTGATTTTTTTATTTAATTGATTAACTAATAAAAATGGAGACAGGTGTTGTTAATTGCAGAAGCTAGAGTAAATAGATTAAACTTATTGTGTAATCAGGAGTTTAAAAAGTCCCACATGTATATTAGTCTTAATGAAGGAATAAAACCAACTTTGAAACAGAAGCAAAGATCATCCTTCTTTCATCAATTAATTGCTTAGCACTCATACTCAAAAGAGTTTAATTATATTTGGTCATTTAAATAATTACATTCAACAACACTGTGGAATCTGATTCAAGACTTTTTAAGACCAGATGAATTCACGAAGCCCCTTAAAGCAGAGCAGAGCACTAGCCCCCGTATTTACTTTTAAATGCATCTAATACACGTAAAAATCCTCTTGTGTGTTTACCTGAGTGCTGTGCATCAGGCTGGCTGGGGGTGAGGGGAGAGATGGCAGGTGTTTCCGGAGTGATGGCGGCAACTGGCCTTTGGGGAGGAATCAAATGCATTGGCTTAGGGTTCGGAGCTGGCGGTTCAACTTCCCTCAGAGGCTTCTGGTTGGTGGGAGGGGAGGGGATCAGCACAGGCTTGGGCACCTCTCGTTCTTTAACCACTTCAGGCTGGGTTGGGGCATTCGACTTTTCTCCGAGAGCAACAGGTGGAGGCATCTCTTCTTCATTGACTGGTTTTCCTTTCTTGACAGATGTTAACATGGACTGTAGTGTCTAAGGTGGAAGGAAACAAAAAGTCATAAACATGGAGTGTGATCTGAGCAGCAAGGTAAAATTTAAAGAATCTAAATGCACATCATATAAGAGCCGTTTCTGCTTATTTGTTTTACCTTCAGCCCGCGTTCATATCTTCGAACTTTGCTAGTCTCGCCTGCAGTCTTGGCATTGGAAATGGCAGTCTGATACATTCCAATGCGCTCCAGCAGTCGTGCCTCCAACCCAGTTGCACCACTGGGAGCAGCAAGAGGCGAGGAGTGTGAGGCGATGCTCGCTTTAGGAGCAGTTGGTGTAGCGGCAGGTGGAGTGGGAGCAGGAGTATGCTCCTCATCCAAAACATCATTCAGTTCTGCCTATGTGCACAAACAACAAGTTCAGTTAACTATTTAATCAGTGAAATGCTTGTGTCTGCTTGTGTTTTTGTGTGTGTGTGTGTGTATTACCAGCAGATCTTCATCATCCAAATCCTCATCTCCCATATCATCATCGTCTATATCTTTCATACACAGAGCTGCCATTCGCTCAATTTCAGCCATGGGAACAGGTGCTGAACACAAGCAAATATGTCACAAACAGCAGTTGACAGCAAAAAAAAGGACAACTTAAGAATTTGCACATGAATGAGAAAGAAAGACAGCTGTCAGAAATGTGTCATCCTCACCTCTCCCTTGGCCTTTCTTCCCTTGCGCTTTTCCTCCCCCACCTCCTCCTACCAGATTGAGCAACTCTGCCTCTAGCTCATCATCATTTCCCTCATCATCCATGCCTCCATCTGGGGACAGGTTAAGGAGCAGGCCCATCTGAGACACACAGACAGAGAGATAGATAAATAAGAGCAGCAGCTGCAGAGTCCTGCCTGCTTTCGACAGGTAAAGTTTGCACAGCTCATCATCAGACAGGAAGGGTAATTACCTGTTTGGCTCGGGCTGCCCCTTGACCCCGAGGAGGTGGGTTGTGACCGCGACTCATTGACTTTTAATACCTTAAAGGGAGCGCATAAACACGATTAAACTAAATTAAATCAAAGGGAAGAGCACAGATATATAAAGTTAAAAAAAACAAAAAACAAGTCTGACTCATTGGAAGCGAAATATAAAGGACAAGGAGTGACTCAAGATCTCCTTAGTACACCTGAGTCGATACACTTCACTTCCAACATCCAGTTTAATTTGGGATAATAAATTTGACGATTTCTAGGCTCTAATATGCAGTTAGCGTCTATATTTATGTCAGCTAACAGCCAGAACCCCAGCTTCACACGGGCTGTTTACCTCCTTAGATTCACGGAGCGAGACGTTAGCGTCACAGCCGCGCGGGTCGGTGGTTCAAGTCGGATCCAGGTGAGAAACAGCAGTCCAAATGTATGGCGAATGTCGGCTGGAATATTTCTACGTTTGCTTCGGTAAGCAATAGAATTTACTTCCTACATTGCGTCTCCAATAGCAACGCGCACTGCACTTTACGGCTCGACCAGAGTTGAATGGAGCGTTGCGTCATCACGTGGTTCATGTAGATTCCCGGAAGTGCTTACCGAGCAATTGGGCCGTTTCCCAATATGAGTGCTTATATATTTTTTTTTTTTAAAAACTGCGTCACCTTCGTCTTGTATTTTGAATGCTCACCTCTTCTTCACTTTTCCTGCTGTTTTGGTGTCTCAGTGATCTGTTGCATTCTGAATGTCCTCTGTTCTCTCTCCTGTCCTGGTTATAAAAACAATGCATGTCTATCCAAATCTCTCATTTTTGATGTAAATATTAAGTAACATGTTATTTAACAACTTATTTTATATACTGACTCAACCAATTATTCAACAAATAGATAGACTGTAGAAAGGCAACTTTTTAATGCACTATTTCATGCCATAATACTATAATCATCGCATTACATTTTTATTTTGCAGCAACACAACAAGAATCTATTTATTTTTACATTAACTGATTATTTCAAATAACAACCGAAATATTTAATGTTGAGTACACGAACCTAAACTTTACATATTGTCTACCTAAATGCTACTTCAGCCCAATTCAGAGGAAATATGTTTCCATAATACTGCTTTCCTCTCACCCTATGAGCACTTATACTTGTGTAATAAAGTTTCTTAAACTTGGACACACACAGAATCAGCTTTTCTTCCAGATTTTCATTCACTGTGTGGTTGAACTTAGCATAGCCATAGGCTTTGTTATCTCATCCACCGACAAGTGGAGAGAGGATATGTTTTCAGTCCTGTTCATTTGTTTGTCTGTTAGCAATATAATTCAAAAAGTTTTGCACCAAAATTGATTAAACTTTTGGGTCACAGGGGGGCTGAAGCCATGGTCATCAGTTGTCATGGGGCAAGAGCCAGGGTACACCCTGTACAGCCAGTCACAGGGATAACACTGAGAGACAGACAACAATTCACACTCACATTCACACCTATAGACAGAATAATTAATTAACCTAACCCCACTGAATGCATGTCTTTGGACTGTGGGAGGAAGCCAGAGTATCCAGAGAGAACCCTCGGAGACACGGGGAGAACACGCAAACTCCACACAGAAAAGCCAGAAGATGGATTCAAACCCAGGATCTTCTTGCTGTGAAGCAACAGTGCTAACCACTGCACCACCCACCCAACAACATATGAGGTCAAAGGTCAAGGTCACCAAAAAAATCTAAACAAATCCCTATCTTATCAGTGCCAAAATTTTAAAATTCAGAGAATATTTCATCTATTGCAATAAAATTTGGCAATCGGGTATAAACAATTACTGTTGATAATTCATTGTCTTTTTCTATTTTAAATTAAAATACTCACAATAATGCAAAGTGAACTACAAACCCTACGCAAAAATCACATATGCATATACAATAAACTGATTAAAATATATAAAGATGAAACATGCATATGCCATTACATGTTCATGTGGATCTAATTTTTTAAAATAGTAATATAAAAAGTACCATGATTTTATTCAATTAATTTATTTTTTGTACCAAGCTGGAAACATTTGTGGGGGTCTATGTGGATTGACTTGCTTTTGAAACCAGCGTCAAGTGGCATAAATGACAGATGATCATCTGTCAAAAAATGAATTCCAATGTTTTTTTTAATGTGTAATGTTATTGCTTATAATGGTAAATAGACTGTAGTTAGCATGATTTATGAAGGATTTACATATAAAATGAAGAAATTACCTTTTTTGCAAGCATCTTTATTACTCTGCGTTATTACATATACATTATAATCAACCCAGTCCTTTTTGGCCTATTTAAATATCTTCATAGAACTGTTATGTTATATTTGTTTCGATTTTTGCTGCCCTCTTGGCCAGATTTCTCTGAAAAGAGACATTTTTAATGTCAATTACAGTTTTTTGCCATAATAAATATATAAAAGTCACTTTGACAGAAAGTGATTATAGCTTCTACCTTGTGACGTGAATGTTGTTTCTCTCTCAAAATAACTTGATATTATTCATGAGCGATGTGTTTGACACAGGGTTCACAGCCTATAGGCCAAAAAGTCATTTACAACAGTTTAAACGCAGCCAATCATTTTTAGGCAAATACCGGAAATTACTTTTTGGCACAACACCCGTCACTGACGACGTCCAACTAAAGCCACTGTCTGTGGTTCAGGTGGGAAAAAAATGTATTCGACAAAATTATTAGTCAGTCACAGGAGTTATTAAATCCTTATATTCTCATCACTTAAATGTAAGCAGACAAATTAAATCGGTTCTCCGGATTATCTGTACGTTTTCCCATTGAGTAAGCAAAGTGTACATTTGTTAGCTAGCTAATAAATGCATTTAATGTTTTGAGAAAAATGTCTTTAACGGTTAGCTGGCTGTTTTTGCATAACTTTAAGTTAGCTTCCTCGCATATCAGCTGACATATCTTTGATAATTTCATTTTTTTTTCTAGTAAGAGGAGATGGCGAAAGAGAAAAGCAAGCTCAACAGCAGTGGTAACTAACACACAATACGGGTTAATTTAGCTGCTGAACATAAATAAGATTATGTAAGCTTTTAAAAGAGCTTGATTTAGAAAAAGGTTTTGAATCATTATGAATGTAAATGTAGTTTAATTTCCGTGTAGGGGTGTCAAACATGTGGACTACGGGCCAGAACTGGGACAGAACTGGTGCCAAAAAAAGATAATTTGCCAAAAAGTGATTGTAGATGCTTCTGTGTGTGTTTTTTTATGTGTAATATATTTGCTTATATTGGTAAATAGGCTGTAGTCAACAGGATTTATGAAGGGATTATATATCAGATAAACTGCCTTTTTTGCAAGGATCTTTGTGATTCTAAATTATAATCAACCAAGACCTTTTAGCCACCTTTTAGCCTCTATAAATATATATATATATATATATATTTATAGAACTGTTTTGTTATATCTGCTACCATTTCTGCTGTCCTCTTGTCCAGATCTCTCTTGAAAAGGATGTTTTTAATGTCAGAGACTTTTTGCCTGGATAAATTAAGGCTATATAAAAGTCACTTTGCGAAAAGCTGATTGCAGCTTCTGCTTTGTGACAGGAATGTTCTTTCTAGCTCAAAATGATTTGATATCATTCATTAGAGATCATTTTCAGATATGTTTGGCAGATTAGAGGCCAACAAGTGATTTACAGCAATTTAAATACCAGCAATCAATCTTTGGCAAATACCAGAAATGACCTTTGGGCAGATGATCATTTTTTGGTATGACACTGGTATTTAAACTGTTGTAAATTACTTGTTGGCCTATATTCTATCAAACATATCACTAATGAATTATATGAAGTCATTTTGTGCCAGAAAGTACATTCCTGTCACAAGGCAGAAGCTGTAATCAGTTTTTAGCAAGTAAAGCTAAAAGTATTTCTAGAGCTAGGCAAGGTGTTTGAATAATTAACATGTAGAAGACAATTATTTACTTACAAAAACTACATGTGAAGGATTTGTGCTTTTCTGCTAAGATGTGTACATTGTAATGGGCATGTAATGACTATACTCTGTCGCTTTGGACTGTGGTTGAAGTTGCTTTCTCATTCTCATGTCTGGCTGTGCATCAGTTGTTTTGTGACTAGATCACTCAGTAGATAAAAAAAATGACAGCTTTGATTAGTCTAGCAAATTTTAAAGGAGCGGGTCTTTCATTAGAAAATTGTGGTTTCAGGTTTTTCATCTGTCCATCTATTTTATTAACCACTTATTCAGTTTGGGGCCTGAGATTAAACTGGCTGTACAGTACCAGTCAAAGTTTTGGTGTCCAAACTTTTGAATGGTACTGAATGTGACTCTTGAACTAAAAAGAGTTTGACACCCCTGATTTAAAGTGTTATATAACATTTATAGCACCAATTAAATGTTAATTGCCTATAGTGATTCTCCTTCACAGTATTGATCAGTTGCACTGATTGCTTTGTTTTAAGAGGACTTAGCTGCACCGCAGGCTCGGTCACTCAGGTCAAGAAAGAGGAAGTGTCCAAGTGATGACATTTCTCTAACCAATGATGTTCAAGCTCCACATCAACAGGTATTTTAGGTGATGGAAACTGAACCTACATTCACATATTATTGAGACACACTGCTTGATTCTGTTGTGTGTGTGTGTGTTTGTTTTATTTCAGGAGGCTGAAGAAGATAACACAGCAGTGGTTTCCACACCACTACAGTGTCCCCGGTCTCCTGTGCAGGAATGTGCTAAAATTACAAATCAGCAGGATCAGGGATCAGAGCAGTCCTGTGCCACAAAACGGGAAAAAGATGCAGGCTACTTTACAAATGTGGAACTTACAGAGCAAGATGTCACCAATCCCCAAAACGATTCTCAGCTGGAGGGCTTTCAAGTACTTACTGAAAATGACACCAACAGGAGTGGAATGAATGAGGAGGAAATAGGTTCAGATGAATGTCAGAAATCACTGCATCAAATACGCACAGATCAAGTCCAGGTCTTCTCCCCTATCACCAAAGAAAGTGATCAATCCTGCACAATTGCTCTGAATGCAAACGAGAACTCTGATGTGGAGAGAAATCAACAGACTGACCCAGAAGAACCCATCAACATGTGCATGGATGATATCAAAGACCTCATAAAGGAGTCAACAGCAGGATTACCGGCCAAGAAAAAGCGAAGGATGGGCATGTGTGGCCTGACAGAGAAGGAGCGGAGTCATTTTTTACTGACACAGAAGCATGAAAATGGGCAGAACAGAGAGGATAAACTGGAGAAACCTGTTTGTGATAACACAGCTGAACCTGTGGCTCTTGGAAAGAATACACCTCCATCCATCCCAGCCGAAGGGCAGAATGTGGCGCTGAGTGAGGAAGCGCTAAAGCTTCAGTCCAGTCACTGTGAAGAGGATGAAAAGTAAGGATCACGTTACATTTCTTATATTTTTATATTAATTTTACACACTGGTGACAACAAGCAACATTAACACACTGATACATTAGTTATTGTTTAGCCAAAAGAGGTTTTAAACAACAATTTTGATTGTTTAAAACTTACACAGCATGAACTTCAAATATGTCTGGTTTTAAATATTTAAAATATCAAAACAGAGTTCAGTTTAGACAGTTCAAAAACTCAGTTCACTGGAACTCACAATATAAAGTAAAAATTAAGATTGCAAAGTCCTCTTTTTATTGCGAGTTAAGATCTTTCTGTGAAATCAGCAGCTTTAGAAGAACTTCAAAAACTGAGCTATATGTATAAAAGAATTAATATAATTTCTTTCTTTCTTTGACAATAATATTTGACAACAAACAGAGCAGAAAGGGAAGCCCGTGTTGTGTTCAGTCCTTCAGATGGCTCCACTGCAGTGTGTGATCCCTGCTGCTCAGTGGGAAAAGGTTGCGTGTGTGAAGATGGCCTTGTTACTGATTCAGAGCAAGCTGGTAACTCTGATCAACTTGCAGAAAAAGAAGTGGGGGGAAATTTGGAGAGCCAAACGCTCCAAGAAGTCAAAGCTCGGATCAATGAAGTTACAGCTGTTAGAGCTGAAAAACCCGAGGAAGGTGGCTCAGCAAAAGGAAACTGTAGCTCTGCCGTTTCTTTTTGCACAAGTCGAGATGAGAAGAGTGACAACTGGGATGCAGCTGAGGCCCTCCTTCTGCAGGTGAAGAGTGTGACTGGAACAAGAGATGAGAAGAAGGAAGAGATGAGCGGCGATGTGGTTGGTGGTGATGGAGCCGATGAAGGTGCCACCTGTTCACACACCCAGCTGGGAGGATTAAAATGTGGCTCTGTGCAGCTCCGTGAGGTTGCAGCAACGCCCAGTGTCTCTGAGAGGAAGGACAGTGTAAGTAATGGGACTAGAACCCGAACAGGATTCAGAGGGTGGGGAACAGGCTGATCTACTAGTAATGTCTGTTTAATGAAACTTATTACACTTATGTTGTGATATACTAGCTAAAGGGGCTTATGTCATTTCAGTTAAGAAACTTTGCCCTCAAATACCTTCAACCATCAATTCAAATTGTCAGCATAATGACGCAAATTAAGTAATGAATCAAGGAAGGTTTAAGATTCTCATGTGAAAATTTGCAGCTCTTTGTTTTTAATTTTACTTTAAGTTTTCTGCACTTGGGATGAGTGTTCTAAAATTTCATAGAGTAAACAATCAGCTAATTAATTAACATTTATGAAGACGCCTCTGATCTGATCAGCTCATCAATGAGCGATCTTCTCTAAAGTCAGTGAATGCTGTTCTTCTTCTATTTTAACCATTGTTCTAACTTTTTCTTCTTATTTTGTTCTTTTGTCTGACCTTACTGTGCATCCAGCTCATGCTCCCATTTGTTCCTGGAGCTCCACTATGTACCATCAGTAAAAGTACTGGAGATTAGTGCTAAAACACTTAATCAGTTACCATTTAAATTGTGTGGCGCTAAACTAAAATCATTAGCGTCAGTGTTGAAAGTGTTGAGCTGGCACTTGCACAAAACTTGAGAAAGTTGACAAATTTTAGTTTCACCAATTTTTTCTGGCCATTTCATAGACACACTAACATTTCAGCTTTGTGGCCTTTGACTTTAGGTATTCAACATTAGAAATACCAAATATTTGCTGGTTTAAGAGTCTTAAATGTGAAAATGTGCAGCTCTTTATACATTGAATTTCAGTTGGTTAGACAAAAGGAACTATTTCATACCTTTACCTTTTGTTCTCAGGTACTTATGACAGGTGTTTTGACTTTTATTTGTTCTGACATTTAAAAAAGCTAAACTGCCAAATTAATTACCTGAGAAAAAGGCCCAACTCAGAACCACAAAAACAGCTACTTAATTCATATAAGGTTGAAAGTTACTGTGTTTAAAATTTACATTTTTTTGTTTGTTTTTTTAAATACAGCGTGATTCTGATGAACCCGCTGCTGGTCCTTCAACTGCTCATGCTGAACACACTCAGGCCCTGGACACTGCTGACTCATTTGGACGTGGATGCTTAGATTATGTGTCGGACTCCCAGCTGAACACCATGGTTCTGATGTAAGAATTAAGTGAGGGAATACAAAAGGATAGTGAGAAAGAACAACTTACTGTCTGACAGATTTGTTACTAAAAAGAGCCGTGTGCTTTATTAGAAATGAACTGATACACCAAAGGCTAAACACAAGTACAGTCATACACTTCAGATGTATGCATTTCATTATGTTTATTTCTCAACCTCTCAGTTCTAGTTTCACTCAACATTCAAGGAACAATTAATGAAAATTTCTGTCTTACAAGTTAAAAATCTATTTTAGTCATATTAACAGCAAGCTTAATCACCTCTTATTTAATTAGCCCAGTGTTTGTCTTTCTACAGTGAGGATGAGATGATGTGGAAAGACGAAGGTCCGGATTCCTCAGACCGTCATGAAGATGCTACAGACCTGATCTGTGGACTCACCAGAGAACTCGCTTCTCTAAAGTTAGTAGATGCCATTCTCCTTTTTTTTTTTTTTTAACTACTTTTATGTCATCTTTTTCTTCTTACATTTCTCTGTTTCCAGCTCAGCATTTCTCTCTTCCTGCAGGTAAATATTCACTACCATTGGTCAGTCTGATCCTTTTTATACTCACCTCTGAGCTGTGATTGGTTGGGTTTGGGCTGTGTAGTCAACTTTGTCAGCTGCAGATCTTGTCTGGTCAAGCCCTGAAGGTCCAAATTTCAGAGTGAATGAGGCTTTTGCTCAGAGAATCTCCAAACATTAAAACAAGTTAATATGTCACTGGCTTGAAAGAATACAAATTCCTTTACATGAACTTAGCACAAAAAGTAATGAAATTTGTGTTTGGACGGTTATTTCTTTGTTGTAACAATGATTCTTGGCAGCAAATCTTATACCCCTGGAAAGGCTGTTTATTTCCCCTTATATGGTGTCACATTTGTAAGAATTATGCATTTATAGGTTGACCAGCAGAGTTGAGTATGTGGGTCGCACCCATGAAAAACTTCAAATGGCTGCACCTGGCTGCTCAGAGGGAAAAGGAAATGTGTGAAGATGGCTTTGTTACTGATTAAAAGCAAGCTGCTAACTCAGATCAACTTGCAGAAAAAGAAGTGGGGGAGAATTTGAGCGGCCAAACACTCTAAGAACTCAAAGCTCGTACCAATGAAGTTACAGTTGAAATACCTGAAAAACCTGAGGAAGGTGGCTCAGCAGAAGCAACCTGTCATCTCTTTTTGCACAAGTCAAGATAGGAAGAGTGACAACTGGGATCCAGTCGAAGCCCCCCCCTTCTGCAGGTGAAGAGTGTGACTGGAACAAGAGATGAGAAGAAGGAAGAGATGAGCGGCAATGTGGTCGGTGGTGATGGAGCTGATGAAGGTGCCACCTGTTCACACACCCAGCTGGGAGGACTAAAATGTGTCATTGTGGAGCTCTGTGAGTCAGAGGGGAAGGAACAGACTGATATGCTAGTAATGCCTGTAACATGTGGAAGAACCATATGCAGCCACAACAGCCAGGCACCTCCTCCTCATGCTGGTTACCAGCCTGGTCACACACTCCTGTGAGATGGCATCCCTTTCTTCAGCCAGCATTTGCTGCACGTCAGCCAGTGTGGTTGTGTTGGTCACTCTGGCATGAACAGCACACCCAAGCTGATCTCACAAGTGTTCAGTGGGGTTGAGGTCAGGACTGCAGGCAGGGCACTGTTCTGGTAGTAGTATCTGATAAACCTGCTCTGTGGGGGCGAGTGTTGTCATTTGGGGTAAAGTTCAGTCCCAGACTGGGGAGATATGGGACTGCGACTGGTTGCAGACTCTCATCTCAATATCTCACTGCATTGAGATTGCCAATAATGACATAACTAATTGTCACCTGGGCTACCAGAAGCTCAAAACACGCGTCAATAGCAGAATAAGCTGTTTGGAAGATTTGGCAAGTGTTTCATGGATGCAACCCACAAACTCAGCTCTGCTGCGGCACCATTTAAGGGGAAATAAACAGGCTTTCCATGGTTATAAGATTTATCACCAAGAAGCATTGCTACAACAAGTAATCAACCAAACACAAATTTCCTTATTTTTTGTGCTAAGTTTAAAGAAACAAAGATTACAAATCAGCAAGAGAAAGTATGTAGATGTGAGAAAGACCGACATTTTGGTGCAAAAAAAAAAAAAAAAAATTACCACAAGAAGGAATGTACTAATTTGCTTGAATAATCCTGCAGCACCTTTAAAGTGCATGACCTTTACGATGACCCATTCTTCTGTTATTACATCCCTCTCCCCATTCTTTACATCGGTCACTTAAAGGGGGCTTGTTGTGCTTATTTCCAACTCCACAGTTCCACTAGAGTAGCCTTTGTCAAAGTTTGTCAAAAAAAAAAACATCCTTATTCATCTTTTACTGGGCCTTGGTGCAGCCCTTCAGATCATCCACCATCAGAAACAAAATGTTTTAGCTTCCTTTCCCCTTCCTTCAAACCAGCTTGCTTCTGATTGGCCGGTGCTCACAAACAGAAGCCATAGTTGCGTACCTGAGTTGACCGTCATTAAAATTACTTTGCAGTGAAGTCATTATTAAAATGAGTTTGCGTATTAAATATGCAAAGTAATTTTAATGACGACATTGCTAAGAGCATCTCGTGAACTCGGGAATGACAAGCAATACAGCGTGCTGATTCATATGTTTTTGTACAGTGTATATGACAGAAAAGCACAAAATGCACATCATTAAAAAAACCATATCCCCCTAATCTGTTAAAACAGGATTGCTCAGTAAATTAAACATTTTGTCCTCTTATTTTTCTTGTAGTCGGAAAGTCATGGCCACTTATCGAGAGCTGCAGAGCGTCCGGCGTAGCAGTAAAACTTCAAGGAGCGCCACACGTTGAGATAGTTCCTTCCATCCTAATTTTACTGCTGCCTCAATGGTTCATTAGTAAAGAAGACACATTTTAAAATGTTTTTTATTGTTCTGGTGTCATTTGCAGGTCAGTTTTTTTTTTTTTTAGTTTCATTACATCCTCGTTCTTCCCAAATAAAGATGAACGTTTATTAAAGAAATTTCGTATGTCTGTGATTTACCCAGATTAATCTTCTCATGCCTTATTTAAATTCTGTCAAATAATTTCAAAAATAAAAAGCGACAACAAAGGATGCAATCAAATTTAGTCAATTTAGACATTTATAACTTGTTAGCATACAAAAACATCTACAGAGAAATTTTCAGACTTTTTTCACAGAGCTACAATGGCATTTTAGAAGAGCCACAGGTACAACTTTCAAAATAAAATAGTCTGGTCTAAAGAACAGGGATCTACTTGCACACGTCAGAACAATAACAAGTCACTCATATTTTTTAAAAATTTAAAATGCTGACATGGTCACACGATGGTTTACCTGCTGTAGTAAAGTTATTACTGATGACTGCATCTTATAAAGGTTTGATAGTGTTATAATCCTTCAATGCATGGACAGGAAATATGAAACTGGACATCAGTGAGCCATGTTTTAAAAGTATGCAAAACAAACATACATTATTTTTTAATAATTTCTCTCTCTCTCTATTTTTAAACCTCCTCCCAAACATAAAATTTGGCAGTCGTTTTTGAAGATACCTTACAAATCCAAACACCAAACAGCTGAGGTATTTTGGGCTGGCAAGACCAGCTGCAAAGAAACTCTAATCAACTACACAGCAAACGAACCAAAGCATGCAAATGAAAACACACAAAAGCAAAACCACACTGGTGCAAAAATAAATACACAAATAGAAAACTAAAGTCACACTAAACGAAAAGAGGATCCTGCCTTCTGTGTAGTGGCTTATTGCTTCCATTCCTCCACCTGTTGGTTCAGCGTTTGGACTTGGCGTACACGGAGCTGTATGCTCTGTCCACTTTGGGGCAGAAGCGCTTGGTGTGAGCTTTTGCCCCCGTGGCTCCACACAGAGGACACACGTACTGCCGCAGATAGGGACACAAAACATCTCCTGCTTGGTTCTTAAGCCAGTGGGATCCGTAGACCAGCTCGGACTCCCCGTTGTGCTTGCAGAAGCTGCAGAACATTCGCTCGGGAGGTAAGGCCGGCACCTCAGGTGTTTTGAAACGACTCGTCTTCTTGCGATCTTTTGGCCCCCGGGAGCCCGTCGGTATTGGTATTAATTTCAAATCGACTACTTTTGGCGCATCCGCACCAAAGGAGTTTGCGTACGCCACACCATCCACTGTGTCTTTGCGAGCCGGGGAACACGTTGGTGCACACTCGCGGGAGCAGGGATCTGGCGCACTGACAGCTCTACGGCCGCTTTGGGGAACTGCGTTAAAGCGCACAGAAACCATAGCATGGCTAAGATCGTCAAATTCCGTATGGTGAGCTTTGGAAACGGGGAGGGAGGACTCAGAGGCGGTATTCTGACCCACGAGCCCCCTGATTATTTCAGAAAGTCCCATGTAGTCTCGCCAGGGCTGGAAACTTTTGTTGTCGGACTCCATTAAGTGTGGCAGGTGATGGAGTCCCCAAACCATTCCGTTCCCTTTTAGGAAGATTACTCAGTTATTTACTTGAAATAAACACCAGTAGACAAAACGGCGCTAGGTGCACACAAAACGTTATGATTGGTAATTGAGTACAAGTGGTGACGAAAGGAACACGCCCCATCAGGCCAGCAGCCAATCACGTGCATGTGCGCAACGCGTGCGGTCAATTGACGCCTGAATTTCCTCCCAAGGAAAAAAAAGAAAAAAGGAACCACTGTGCATGTCTTACATGTGACATACCATTGCTTTCATAGTGAAAAGCAACATTTTATATTTGCAAGATTTGTTTCTCCTATTTAAGACTTGCGCGAGAGAAGTTACCAGCCCATCACGTGGCAATGGTCCAGTGTCAGCTGGGATAGACTAGAGCCAAAAACGGACTCCAGAGCTAATGAATATATAGATTTCATTTGATGCACCTTAACATACACAACACGGCCCAATATCTTGCTGCAAACTACGTTTAAGTGTAGAGGCAGACTGCCCTTTCATTAATGCAATAAAAATATTAAAATTATATATTTTATTGATAGACTAAAGTTAAGGAACCATCATAAATGCAAACAGCGTGATTCTATGCAGAAACAAGGCTGGATATTGACTTCACAGGAAAGAAAAAAAAAAGACGACAATGGCATTAACAGAAATGAGCCTTTATTGTTAATTAAAAATAAATAAATAAAAATGGGGAAATAGGGTACACTGCTCAATAGAATTGCATTAAAATGACCAATCTAAATGTGGAGCATGGGGTGTGTGCCCAATCCTGTCTGCTCCAGCATCCCATGTTTCTGAGTGATGATCAGCTGCTCTGCATCTACATAAAAGTGGAATTGATAAACAGCATTTTCCTAAAAGCAGGAGGAAAGGAATGTACAGTACAGACAAGTTTTTATTTTATATTAAAAAAAAAATAAAAACTTTGTATGGAATCTCATTAAATAAGAGTTATCGCATTAAAAGGAGTGCAGAAAAAACACTGATGAATCATATCTATATTAACCTGTAGTTGTATGTTAGATTGAGAGCAGAGTAGAGCTCAGGAGTGCTGGGGGTTTGGACTCTGCCTCTTCCCTGATGTAATTCAGCCACAGGTGCAGCCCCCAACTCAGAGGATGATGGAGTAAGCGGAAGACAGCCAGATATGTTGGTGGGTCCCAAACCTGACAGGCCTGGAGTTTACTTCAAAACATTTTAAGTAAAATTATTTAAACTCATTAAAAACAACCTCACTCACTGAGAGCAGTGCTCTCTCTTCGGTGGTTTGGCGCTCCTTTATTAAACGGAGGTGAGTCACACAGATATTGCTGCTTCAGAAGACAGGCTTTCTGTTGCTCAAAATCATGACGCTGCAGAGAAAAATGGTTAAAAATTGCATAAGAAAACCAGTGTGATGGTACCCAGAGAACCTGCATACCTTTAGAATATCTACTACACAAGGGCTGCTACATTTTTTTTTTTTTAGTCAAACCTTGTGAGCATGTGACATTTATATAACCCTTTATATATATTAAAAGGCTACCTCATTTTCATTTTACCTCTCGGCTGAGTCGAATGGCGGCATCAGTGAAGGACTGCCGCTCCCTTTGAAAAGTCCTCCTCATATGATTGAGCTCTGCCCAGCGCACCTGAAGACGTTCCCACTCTTCCAAAAAGTAGCTATCAGTAAGTTCAGACGGGATGGGTGAAGCAAGGCTATCCTTCATAAAGAAATGAGTCTGAAACTAGCAAAAGTTTAAATGACAAAGAATGTTACGTCATATTAGAGGGTAATACCTGCAGCATTTGCTGTTGTAATCTGACAAGATGTTGACTCTCTTTCAATTCCGCTTCTAGCTGAGCCAGGAGCTTGTCTTGGTCAGTACCAGCTATAGTTTGACCTGCATGAACACTGGAATTCTTAAAGTTTCCCAGTCAACACTTGATATAGTCTTCAACACTACAATATTTCACAGATTGCTTTAAAGTGTGTTTAAGGGGCATTTACCTTCAGACAGGATGCTCTGTAGCAGCCTCTGAACTTTCCTCCAACTCTGAACGACCCCACCGGTCACATGTTCTCCGAGTACTTCCTCAGATTGATCCAATCTTTGATCTCCATCCTGGGCCACATCCACTGACTCTGACAGGGCCTTAAATAAAAGTTTAGGTCTAAATATGAAATCATTCAAAAGCTTGTAAAGTACATTTGGGATCTTGACACTCACTCATTAGCTATTCCAGAGCTTTCAACTGGTTTACACAGTTTTCATCAGCAAACAATTTGTTGTTTAAAGGCTCAGCAGGTTAATGAACAGATACTTAAAGATGAGTAGTCACAACAAAGTTCGCTAATTGTAGTTTCAAGGGTCAAAAATGACCTAAATGCCACTTATTAACCATCTGTGGTCTTAGTTAAAGCTTTTGCTGACCTGTTCCATGTTGACTCTGAGTGCATGAAGTAAAGTGGTGAGGCTGTGACGCAGCTTCATCGCCTCTCTTAGCTCTGCTTCTCTTCGCTCCAGCATCAGCCGCAGTGCTGCCTCCTCTTGTCTACGAGTTGGAGAACAAGTCAAGATTAGGAAGAGGTCAGAGTCCAACATCAGGATTGCATGAAATAACTAACCAACATACTTTGCAGTAGACCTGAATGATTTACTTGGATGTTCTTTTTTGCCCCTGATTCCAGGTGGAAAGTTCAGCACCTCTATGGCTGGACAAAAATAATATAACAGGTTGAATGTTTCAGGATGTGGGTAATATTTATGAGGTAAGCAAACAGCTGTGATGAATCTCACTTGGTCCTTTCTCTCTCTGTCTGTCAGTCATCTGTGACAGTCGTTCTTTCAGTTTGTTGGTCTGCAGCTCTCGGCGTCGCAGCTCTGCCTCCTGCTGGTTACACTGCACCCGCAGATGGGCGCACTGGCAAGTAGAAAGATGTTCTTCAAGAAAGGGAGGACATTAATGTGAAGGTATTCGTTTATAAATCTCTCACATATTCATACACCTTACTTTGACCCGCTCACATCTCAGCATGTCCTGAAGCCTGGCCACATGCTCATCCATCTCTTTTAGCTGCTCCTACAAGGAAACAGTTCAGTTTTTTCCCCCCTTAATCTGAAACACAAATCTGTGTCCTTAAGTTTATTTTCACACACCCTCAGTGAGTCTCCTTGCTCCTCCCTTCCGGCCCACCAGGAGGCACTGTGGGAGAGTTCATTTAAAGAGTTGAGCCTGGGATCCCTAAACAGATGGGAGTCTGTAGGAGAAATAGGAAAAAGCAAATAAGTTCTTAACAGAGGCTGAAGTAAGATATGAATACAAATGTGTCTTTTCCAGAATCTATGGTCTGCAGACATTGGATAATGTTCTTTGAGGTGAAAGGGGATGGCATTACCTGAGAACTCCTGGTGCCTTTCATCGTTCCTCTGGCCAAACCTGGAAGCCATCTGGATGCAGGATTCACATATTAGTTAACAATGGATTTTTTTTTTGTTTTTTTAAATCTCTCATGTGCAAAACAAATTGGACGTGTACACATACTTTTCTGGGACACACTGCTCTATATCACTTTACACAGGCTCTCACCTGAGCAGCAAATCTTCCACAGGTGGCTGCAGCCTCTTTTGTTAACAGGTGATGGCACTTTTAATTATCACTGACAATGAGTACACTACAGCTTTGGACTATTATTCAATCAGACTGCTTCCTAAAAAAAACAAAAAAAACTTGTAACTACTTCTTATGAATTGTTTTTCACCTTTAATGACAAATTAAAAGCAGTAACTGTAACAAGAGGAACAGTGGTAATTTCAGACATATGCTCAGCTGAATATCTTTAATAAGCAGTTTAAGTCCTTAAATCACAGCACCTGTGCTGGGACTTTGGCCTTGCTGCCATATTCTGTTTTCAAATGCACAAATGGAACAAACACAACATGTAATACCAACATTTTTTATTGTTTTAATTTTCTTATGCATACATTGCAATTATCAGTACACCTGTCTTGATTTATAGGGGTGATATCCGACATACTGATGCTGGTGATACCTTAGAGGTTTACGACATGTGTGATGCTCAATAGTGCACAAAAGTTTGGGGTCACTTTGAAATGTGCCACTGGAACATGAGAAATGCTTACTGGAAATGGGCCAGTGTATCCCTACCGAGATATTCCTTTAAAGATCATAAATGATTGATTTCATATACAGCTGTTCTCATGGACATTAGATTAAAAGTAAAGCCACATTTCAAAGTGACCACAAACCTTTGAGCATCACAGTTGACTCAATAATTTTAGTCCAGCAGTTCTGTTCATCTGATCCACTTTAAACAATATACAATCTTGAAAATGTTGATGTTTGCATATCCTTCAATCTTTTTACCTGAGGCTGAACCTTTGACCTACTCATTTGCGAGTCGTACAATAAGCCAAACAAAAAGTGACACTTAATAATAATTTTCTTATGTTATCTGTGCAAAGGATTAACATTTCTTTTAAACATGCGGTGTTCTCAAAAAAAAAAAAAAAAAAAAAGTCATTACATTTTTTTTAAAAGCTGTTCCACAAAAGCAAAGTTTATACAGATACAGACAAACAGCAGTAAAGGTTTTGGTTGATTGGAAAATGATTCCAGTGTGGAAAACAACTAATGCAACAAGTCACTGCAGCATGATTCATTAAATACGAACATTATAGAACAGAAATATGAACACTTGCGTTTCTAATGTGATGCACATTTAATTTCTGCCACTATCCATATAGTTTAAGGCCATAATGTGTTTTTTAAATTAAAGACAGGAGCGGATATAAGCAACCCTAATGGGCTCTTGAATACACAAAGCAAACAGTGGGACAAAGTGTTAATGAACAATCACACACCCTGAAAGGCCAGGTTAAAAAGTCTGTTCTGTGTTGTAAATCAGATTATTAGTAAGACCTTTTACATAATCACAAATACATGAGTAGTTTCTTTTGGCCACATACAGTTTATTATTATAAGTCCTATGTCTGTAGTGTTTCATAATGACACAAATAAAAGTTAGTGTGGAGAACATGTTGAGCAGCACCTGTTTTAAATTAATGATTGATTGTACTTCCACCTGTTACGTAGAATAGAAGAGGAAGCTGCACTTACACTGGCCATTAAACATGGGCTGAGTTACACTGACTGGAAACAGACACCGTTAAGTCAGTAAATTGATTCTGGACATGTTAAGTACTGAGTAAACCACGAATGGCTTAATCATTAGTCGAGTTAGTGTGAGGAACAACTTGTGCTGATAATTTTTTTTTTTTTTTAAACATGTAGCGTTCGGACCTATTTTATGTAACAGTTGAGAGATGTGATACTATTAGTTTGGCAATCAAGTGGAACAATTAACCTTCCTGCTCCCCAAATAACCAACCCCTCTCCCAAAACCCATAACATCCAACCCCTGTGTGCATCATCCCAAGAGGAGCTGTGGTCAGGTCTACAGCGGCAACAACTAGAAGTGAAGAAAGCCTTCAAGAACAGATCCAGAAATCCTCCAGGTTTCCTTTTGCTGCAGACAGAAAAACAGAAAAGTGGGAAGAGAGTTAAGCTTTATACCAATTTTCAAGATCATTAAAAAAAAATTTTTATTTTTTTTTTAAAAAAAGCACACATTTGATGATATGTAATGATTAACACTCATACTAAAACTCTCCTAAGTTTTCTGTGTTATGAAGGCAGTTCACTTCACATGGGCTACATCACCGTGATAACTTATGCTGCAGAATAAGCCTGCTACAGAGGAGTATATATTTGAGATTCAAGATAAAAAGGGGTATCACTGCCTAGCAAATCAATTCTCCAGAAAATAGCTTCAACATTTCTGGAGGATCCCTCAGACCAAAAGTTTTTATTAGTATCTAAAGTCTTTGTCTTTCTCTGATGAGCATCAGTAATAAATATTTTCTTAAACTCTTTATGTCTTAATTTCTTCTTTCTACCACACCAGACATCAGGGTTTTCTGCTTAGAGCAATTTTTGGCAAATCCAAAAGAAAGATGTGAATACTGTGATATCATATTTTTACTAAAGCACATTTTATTTGTCATATGGTCAGAAATAACAAGAAAATCAGACATTTCTATTCAATTCAATTTTATTTATATAGTGCCAAATCACAACAAATAGTTTGTCAAATGTTTACTGTTGTGTAACACAATAAAAGCATATAACAAGTGAGGCAAAACTTCATTTACATTTGTAGACTTTTTAAAATTATTAATGTATTTTTATTATGTTTTTTTTATCTCAATTATTTTATTGCAATTTTTGCTTTACTTTTCTTAATTTTAATACATTTTAAAAGCTAATTTTACTTTTATTTGTGATTATGTTTATGTGATCTTATTTTGTGGTTATGTTTTGTATTTTGCAGTGTTGTCGCTGTCAATTCTATATATTTTTGCATACTTAGACATAGTCCATCCATCCTCCATTGAAAAACACTATTTCCTTTTGTTTTTAAATGAGCTATATAAACAAAAGGGACTTGACTTGGCAAATTCACATATTTAGCAAAGAAATACTCTGTTACTTGTGAGAACATATTTTTCCTTCTTTCAATCTTTTACAGTTGTCAGGGTTCAAGTTAGAATTAGGCACAGGTTTAAGCAGCTTGGGAGTGCAATAATGTCATTGCATGTCTGTTATCCTTTATACGCTTTCTGTAGATACAACAAATAAATGACAAATAATGTGTAATACCATTCGGTGCGGGAGTAATGCGCAGGCTGGCTTACTGCCTTACTGGAACACTTAAATAAAACAGGGACATCACTACAAGTATTATCAACACTTGGCCTTTTCCTGTGGTGACAAGTCAAAATATTTCATGTGCTTTTAGTAGCACACGTAGCCTGGCAACCTTGTGTAATTTCCTGGAAAACTCCACCCAACCTTAACAGACCTGTGAAAACTCCAGTGTGGCTGTACTGGGTCATTCCATGAAGTTCAAATTCTCAATGCTGGAGAAACTGTGGGAAAACCAGTGTAGATTACCTACATATTTCTATTGGTGCAAATTATTTAATGCATTTTGCTTAGGTTTTAAAAAATAATTTAATAGCAGAGGGGTGTGTGTCTGTGTATGTGTTTAAATTTAAAAGCATTAAAGCATAAAACAAAAGGGTGGAAAAAAATTAAAAGCCCAGTTGAATTAATGGGAAACTACAATACAAGAGGAACAATTAATAGAAAAAAATTAATTGTACTTCACTTTAGTAGAGAAAATATGGTGGCAAATATGGTGGACCTCTGTAATTAAGATAAATGAAGCAGCACAGTGGTGCAGTGCTTGGCAGTCACCTCACAGCATGAAGGTTCTGGGTTTGAATCCAAAAGCCTGCTGGGCCCCTCTGCATGGAGTCTGTATGTTTTTCCTGTGCCTGTGTGTGCTCTCTCTGGGCAGTGAGACTTCCTAATGACGTGTGTCTCTTTGGACTGCGGTTAATTAATTCTAAATAGGCCGTAGGCATGAACGTGAGTGTGGTGGTTTGTGTTAGTCCTGTGTTAGACGTTTGGATGGACAGTATAAATTTAAATGGATGTACACACGTGCTAGTACATCTATGTATGGAAGCTTGTTTCTGCCACTAAAAAATATATTTTAAAAAAAAATTGCCATTCGTAACTCAAAATTTTGAGAATATAAGTCGAAATTTCGACTTATGTATCTCGAAATTTCGCATTATTAACTCAAAATTTTGAGTTTGCTCTGCCAATCGGGAAGCTCTGACACGTGGTATGTCATTTCCTTGTTAACCAGAAGCAGGAGGCTGAAGGCATCAGCTGTCCAACAGATCAACATGAAACCATTGATTCCTTCTCTTTTATGCAGCTGTTTTTCGCTAGAAGGCTATTTGACCGTTGACTGTCAAAAAGCTAACCACAATTTGTTCACGTCTGCTAGCCACTGCTAGCTCACTGATACTGTCGCTACCCCATTTTGAATGCGCATGCATTAGTGTCATCTGCTTCTGGGTAACAAGGAAATGACCTCTTACATAGAGCTTCCCAATTGGCTGTAATAACAGGAAATTTTGCGTTATTAACTCGAAATTTTGAGATACATAAGTTAAAATTTAGAGTTCTTTTCTCGAAATTGAGTTATTAACTCAGAATTTCGAGTTATGGATGGCGATTTTTCCTTTTTTTTGTGTGGTGCAAACAAGCTTCCATATCTATGGGTAAATGTATTGATAAAGAAAGGAAACTGAACTTAATGTAGTTTTGGTCCCATTTTTATTCTCAATCCATTTTCCTCCATTGGGACAGATAATCTATAATTTCCACAGTTATGCTGATGATACACAGCTATATGTAAATACAATATCAAATCTTTTGGAGGGTTCAACATTATTGGTGGCCTGCTGGCCAGGGCCAGTATAAAAAACAAAAAAAAATGTAGTCTGATCAGATGTTGGCCTGTTTCCCCCAAAGATACGAGTTCATGTGTTAAGAAAAATTACCTGCAGCAACCCTTACTAACATTTTTTTCTCTGTATATAGCCTATTCTCACATAAAAAAAAGACTAAAGTGTATGAGGTTAGTAAAAAAAAAAAAAAAAGAGGCTCAATAGGACGAGCGTGTCACTCACATTTGTGTTTAACAATAGAAGCATGCAGATTGTCAGACATATTTAGGGCCACGTGCATATCAAAATAATTATAAGACCAGCCGAAGGAGTCTCTTTCTCAACAAAAAGGCTAAACACAAGACCAGTGAAGACGATGCGGTCATAATTTAGCATGGAACCGCCTTTCCTCTCCGACACACACGACAAAGATGCAAAAACAGGGAAACCAGGTGAAAGAAAACATTTTTTCTAGAGTTTTCTAGAGTGGTGCTTGTTACTGTAAACACAATGAAAACCTTCACCGCAAATAAGATTCCTTAATCAAATCACCTGATCAAGCAGCTTAAATGTGAAGAAAAGTGTCTTTTCTCCTGGGCCGTATACCAGGAAGCATGGCCAGAGTAAGTTCTATCAACTCGGAGTATGTCCACCTTGAGTTAAGCATGTGCGTCGCTCTCCACTGTCGATAAAAGCCACTGTGGCCAAAAAATGCAACCTCAGTGAAGCTCCGATATCAGGATTCACCATGGCAATGGGTAAATAAAGAGCAGATCCATCCTGCTGTGCAAGTGGGCTCCACCCCAGACATGGTTTGCTGAGCTGTTACGGAGCATATGATACTTTTGGCAGGATCTGGTTCTGAGACTGATTTCGGTGATTTCAGTGGAAAATTTGTTGAGTGTCTATGAATTTTCAGACAGTGTACTTTTCAAAATGTTGACAGCATTTAATGACTCAATCTCGATCTATGAGCAAATTTCAGCAAAATGCTCAGATGCAGCTGCTTNTAAAAAAAAAAAAAAAAAAAAAAACTCACTTTAAAATCACATGAAGTTCAGTTTTCAAGCCTTAAAAATTATTTCAGCTTCATCTTCACTCAAATGTTCACATCGTGACCAAGAGCCAAATGTGAGACATTTTTCCATCAGTGTGACCTTTTACAACATGACAAATGATTGTTCATTGATTAAGTTTGATTTAGACAGTGGTTGCTATAGTAACGTACAATAAGTGTTTGCAGTGCAAGGAAACTAACAGTCTGACAGTTGCATTAATGTCTGCAGAGTCACAGAGTCAGAAGATATAGACTATTTTATTATGAGCTGATAATAAATCTGTGATGTAATCAATGTCTCCATCCTTATATACTGATAAGTGAACGACTGTAAGAGCAGTCATGTTAAGTAAACAAAAAAAAAGCAAACTATGTTGTAAAATGTAAACTTCTGCAAAATAACTCCCTCCCCTATGTGCTTTGACAGCGATTATGAATGAGGAAATGAATCGGAGTGTCAGTCAGCCGGTTCAGGTGCAACAGGAGGTGAGGAATGAGAGAGCAACTCAGCGAGCAGGTTAAATTCCCATCTACAGCCCATTTGTTTTACATGATGACAAAGCTACAGAATAAAAGACAAGTTGAAACTGAAGGCCAATTTAGAATCAATTAAGCACAGTCCAAAAACATGCATGGCATCAGGAAGCCTGATTACCTGGAGAGCACCCACACAGACACAGAGAGAGCATGCACTCTCCCTAACAAAAATCGCTGTTCACTAGCACTAATTTGTCCGATTTATTGTAAACTTTGATGCAGGCTGACAGCAGCCGACCTCTATGACTCGTTCTAGTATGCAGGGCTAAAGTCTAAAGGTGTCATTAAAGCTTTGGTTACTAATTCTAAAAATATATAATTAAAATTTCAAAATGAATGCTGTTTTTTGGCCCCATAGCAAAAAATTATACATATATAGCTAGCCATGGGCAGAAAAACCTAGCCCCCCCAGCCCAAAAATGAGACATTGGACATTGCTATGGCTTGTCTTTCTGCTGGATGTCACAAAATTTCCTTCAGCTTAGTGATTCCAAGTCTAAGGTTTTATTTATTCCCACAATCCTGACCTGTCACTTGGAGAACAATCTTGGAACAGTCCTCCAACATTTAGCACTTTGCCAACAATCTGGGTGTGATGTCTGACTCAGAGCTTTGTTAGTCAGGCTTGCTCCAACTAAGAGATTTGCAAAAGTTTAAAATCTTAAGCAGACTCTGGAAAAAGTCATCCATACTTTCATCTTGTCACATTTGTGGTGCTAGCTAAAAAGCTCCAAAATCAAAGAAACAAGGTTGCTCCTATTCTGTACTCCTATCCTTGCTCCAACCGTTTTTAGTCCCCATTTACTATTTTTATTTATTTATTTTTTAACATATCTATATATTTTACTTGTCACATTATTTAAAATGTTCATTCAGAGAGGTATACTATGAAGAAAGTTCGACATAGCCAGGCTTTCTTTGGGTTAGCTGGCGCAACAAAACCTTAATGAATATATCACGCCGGTTGTTTTCAAAACTGACCAACTACCTTCTTCAGCGAGACACATATAATCAAAAGAATGGGGATAAAGCTTTATTTAAAAAAAGGAAAATAAAAATAAATGACGGCAAAAGATTAATTCTACAGAAACAATGTGTTTCTAACATGACAGCCGCACAATAAACCTCTGAAACTTCAAAACAGCCATTTAAACATTACAAACTACTCACTGCATTCACTTTAGTTTGTGGAAGTGAAATTTATTTCACTGACTGAAAATGTGTTCTTGCCTGTGAGCTTCAGGTTCAGCAATGTAAAACAGACTTTGCAGGAAGGACACACATAGAAAAATATTTGTGCATTTTTGACATCACCAACTGAATGCATGCAAATTCCAGTGGCAATGCAATGTACGCAGTTTGTCCTGCCGTGACTTCACAACACAGCTTCCTTCTGATATGTTAGTAAGATACAGCTCAGCATGTTGCATGTACAAATGAGCAAAACACATTCCTTCAATGGAGGATCTACACATAGCGCACGGTCATTAAAACAGTGAAATCAGTAAAGATGTGATGCTTAGAGACAATTTTAAACCGTAACTCTGACCACATAAGAGTTTCAACACAAACTCTGACCAGGTTTAGCTCAGTGTTAAGTTACCATGGTGATCTAACCAGGTTAAAAGGAAAACCACCTTTGTCAGACTGAAATGGCTTGAATTTAGGCCCAGCATACCTCACTAACCTGTTAATCTCTTTCATTTGTTGTTTTGCTTTTTATATTTTATTATCATCATTATTGCATTCTGTAGAGTACTTTGTAACTGTTTTCAAAGGGGCTATACAATTCAAGTTTTATAATTATTACTGCATATATTATACAAATACATGTAGCATCCAACCTATCAGATATTCCCTGTTTACGATACATTTTTATACATTTGTTAACTCTGGTTGTGATGCTTTTCCCCTTTTTTTAAGAACTGTACTTTGACAAATTAAAAAAAAGCTACATTGAGCTGCTCTCTTATTCACAAGAGGGTTGTCACAGAAGGCAGACCTTTTATGCTGAATACTCTTCCTGATGAAACCACAAAGGGATTTATGTCTCCTCTCAGGACTAAACAAGGATGTTTCACTTGTTAGGCAAATATGTAAAACACCACACTACAGAGCCACAATTTTGAATTTAATCAAAGATTAAAGATAGCAGGAAAATGCTTTAAAGTAACATTATACAATTTGATACTATTTACCCCCCAGAGGTTCATTCTGAGCCAGGTAAAACCCTGAAAGGTCGCATTTCTTCCTAGTGTAATTAAGCGTACAGTTTAACCCCCCCCTCCCCACGAAAGAGCAAGCAGGTGTACCTCAAAACAGGGAGCAGGACTTGGGGGGTCTGAAGGGATTATCACTGGAGGGCACCCCCATCAGGAGAGGATCCTTGGAGGCATTTTGCACACAGAAGTTTCTCAGATCAGCAGCAGCCTGGGACACCTGCAGAGCCAGACAAGTATATGTGTGTACGTTTGTGTGTGTGTGTGTGTGTGTGTGTGNAAAACATCGTATTGTGATGCCTGCTGCAAACCTTTGTACTACCCACTCTCATTTACATGACTAACTGGCCCTTTTTTGCATAACTTTTGTAAGCAACAGTACAATACGCGAATGGGTGTGCCTCCTGTGTAACTTTGTTTTTTGAGAGAATATATTCACGTTCTCATTTAGATAATCAACTCAAGGAAGTTTAAATGTTATAAACGTGTCACTTCTCCCGACACTTTAAAACGACTTTATAAATCAGGCAGAAACCGAAACACAGAAGAAACTTGCTCGCTTGTAGCTGCAATTTTCGCGACCAGAAAGTAATTTGTGAGTCTTAAGTGTAACCTTGTGGACAACTTTGTTGAATCTACGGACACAGTCACTTCTACAGTTTGTCTCCGCCATTCAGCAATAGGGACAGCTCAGTCTTCCGTGTTTGTGTGTTAGTGTAGAGCGGCTCGTTCGTACCTTGATCCTCCGGATACTGGCCTCTAACCGGAGCTGCTTCACGGTTCTTTGGGCGACAATTAAGTTGCTGTTGGCATTGTTGTTGGACATGGCGACGGCCGTCGGTAGAGACGCGTTGAAGGCTGTTTTCTATAAACTGCCACCACCGAGCGAGAGGAAACTTACCCCTAACGGCTCTAAAGTACACCCGAGTGGGGAAACATCGTCCACTGGTTGGTGTCCGCCCCCCGCCGTACCAACAAGGCACTGGATTGGACTGTAGGCCCGTCAATCAAAAAGTCAACTCAAAGCTACACCCCTACAAACACTGGCCATTATTATTGGTTTCCTAGAGAGCAGATCTGGAGGGTATTCTCTGACCTTCACCCACAACATTCATCACACCTTTTAACGTCCACCAGTGTGATAATATTATTTACAATAAAGTAAGTAAAATGTGGGGGTAAATGCCTCAGTGGACACAAATGCAGTGTATTGTTGGAGGCACCCAGCAGACTAACAGCAGGGGGCAGTTCAAGGATTTTTAATTTGGTGGCCATGGACAGCATGAAAGATGGACATAGCTTCCAGGTCTGGAAAGCCAAGGGACAAGTACCTTAAACTTGTGTCTTCTTTTTAATAGCCACCAGGGGGCGACTCATGTGGTGGCCAAAACACTTGTATAGAAGTCAATGGGAAAATGGCCCAGGCCTCATTTTCCCTGCGACCTCAGTAAATACTTTCCTGATAAGTTTATGAAATCAATTGATAGTTTCCAGTGCTACTGAATACAACATTAAGTCCATTTTGTAAACTATATCCATCCATCTTCTTCTGCTTATCCAGGTCTGGGTCATGGGGGAAGCAACCTAAGCAGAGAAGCCCAGACCTCCCTCTCCCCAGCAACCTCCACCAGCTCATCCGGGGGAACCCCAAGGCGTTCCCAGGCCAGCCGAGAGATATAATCTCTCCAGCATGTCCTGGGTCTGCCCCAGGGCCTCCTCCTGGTAGGACATGCCTGGAACACCTCACTATAGTCACTCTAAAAGTTTGACCGGAGGATTATCCAGGATGTGTTACTGAGTCTGTGGTTCCACAGTTAGTGCCACACATCCCTCATCATATATGCTTTCAAAACACTAAGATGGTGATGGCAAAAATGCTCACCTCCAGGATTCATAACAGGACTTCACTAACCAGTGGGTGACATCACAGTGGCTAGTAACTGACAAGTTCAGCACTGTGAAAGCAATGGGCAGAGTTCTGGTGTAGTAACCTGTATCGCTACAAAGGTGAAGTTAGTTGAAATGTGTCACTGCGTGAGAGTGTTTTCTAAATATGATTATCTGACAACTGTTTTGCATTGTGGTAGAAGTAAGCAGCAACCTAAGGCAACCTAAAATGCAGTTCTTGGAGTAACTTCGAGTTGGCTCCAAAAACAAGTCTGTCCCCATAGACTTCCATGGTAAAACTACCCAACAAAAAGTGTGTTTACAGCATGTATGAAAATTGTGCTGGGCTTTATGGACAGTTTCCTCCTTCATAACAGCTGTGAAGTGGGTACACTCCACAGGAGGTCTGCTTAGATTGAGAGGGGTGATGACACAGGCAGTTGTAACCAGTGCCTCCCTCTTCCTTTATTTCACATTGAACTGCATCTCTCCATTGTGTTTATGGTGTTGGTGCTGTCAGGAGAATTTTTAAAGGAATTATCTGAAAAATTATACAGCCTGAGGCATCCAAGTAGAAGATTTTTGCCTTTAAATCAGGCAGTCAAGATGTGATTGAAGTGCACAGTTTAACAAAGGTTTTGCATTAACTGTTTAGGAATTACAGCCATTTTTATAGATAATGTCTTATTTCAGTGGTTCAAAATTAATTGGACAAACTAACATAATTTTAAATTTTAATACCCGGATAAACATCTTTTGTAATCAGTGACTGCCTGGGGTTTAGAACCCATGGACAACACCAAATGCTGTGTTTCCTCCCTTGAGACGATCTGACAGGCCTTTTCTGCAGCCACCTTCAGTTGCTGCTTGGTTTTGGGTTTTTCTGTCATCAGGTTTTCTTCAGTAACTGAAAACCACAGTTGAGATCAGGTGACTGACTTGGCTACTGAAAAATATCCCATTTCTTTGCCTTGAGAAACTCTTGTGTTGCTTTTGTAGTATGCTTTGGGTCGTTATCCATTTGCACTGTGAAGTGCTGTCTGATCAGTTTTGCAGCATTTGGCTCAATCTAAGCAGAAAGTATAGTCTTCTACACCTCACCAGCCACATCATCAGTAAACACTAGTGATCCAGTTCTATTTGCAGCTATACATGCTCATTGCTTATGACATAACATTGCCTCCACTATGTCTGACAGATGATGGCATGTACTAAAACTGTCATCGTCCAAAAACATGTGCACCTGCCTCCATCTTGAAGCACAAATGACAGCCTCATGGTGGCGCCAGAGGAAAAGTCAGATGTTAACCAAAGTTAACATCAGTTCATCCTTCATGTATTATTGATGTTCATACCAAATTTAATACCACTTTATCAAGTAGTTAAGAATTTCAGTCTAGACCAAAGTTGCGTTGTTGCAGTATACCCCCCCCCCCCCAACATTTTCTGCATATTTTATACTGTGATCTGGAAAAATCAGTTATTAGACCCACAGAGGAATCAAGAGTGCTTCTGGGCAAAAATGGTCCTAGTCCCAGTAATGGAGAAATGCTTTATAATAATAATAATAAACATATTCATACCATGTTTATAGTAAAAATACACACATAGAAAGCATGTCCATACATCTTGATTTTTATTCTTGTTTAAATTGTAAAGTGTAATACAAATTTGATTATATCATATATAATGAATTTAGAAAAAGATAAAGAATTTAATATCTCATCTTAGAATGCCTTTGTGATATATGATGAGATAGGTGAATGTATGTTATGCATTCACACAGCTGACTTGTCCCCTAAAAGAAAAAAAAGAAGAAATGGTGATTAATAGTTTCATATAGATCCTTATGCCAAAACATTAGTCCTGAAATCAGATTTTAATTCATACTCATAAGTGATTGGTCCAATGGTGACGGGATTCATGGAAGCAGAGTTGGATACAGAACGGCGTGTCCTGCTGGTACACGGCTACAAGACAGAGAGGATGTGAAAAAAAGATACCATTAAAAGAGAAACCATTTTGATGAACTGGTGCTAAAGTGAAATATGTAACTCACTGGTACACAGTAGTAGCTCTTCTGGTTACACAGGCTGAGGCTGCAATGAAGATAAATGTCTCTGTATTCACCCTGGAGCAGGAACAGCAGAGCAGAGAAACGAGCTCGGAGAGATGAGCCACTCTCAACTATTGACACCTTTTGGCGGTCAGTGGGACACCTGTGAGAGAAGGAGGAAGACGTCAACAGGGTCCTACACTTCACTGTATCCTACAAAGCATCTGCTAAGGCTGGAGAGGTGCGCATACTTGTTCTGGATGAGAGGATATTGTGTGGGATCATTGGGGTTTGGTGAGTGAGTGGCATAGCAGTCCTCCAGAACAACTGCCAAAGCTGGATCTGTCTCCTCCACAGAGACGCCCACATA
>JASGAU010408152.1:0-13642 GCA_030220045.1 Australoheros facetus
GACATTTTTGTTAATCTATAGATACACAGTGCTTAACAAATGTATAACAAAATATGTATAACACAAGAAAACCCCAAATATTTTAGAAATCTGTGAAAATCTTGTTTGGCAACTGAATTCATGTCTTTTAAACCCAAATCTGAGCCTACACACTGGACTTCTCTGAGAGGTTAATAAATTAATCAAGCATAAAATTCAACCACTGAGACTAATTTTTCTGCTCAGGAATGCAAGTAAATGACTGTAATCAAAAAATATTAATATGTGATTTACTATTTTTAAATAAATGTATAAAACAGTAAATTTGTGGATAACAACATTAATTATATTTTAGCATTAGAAATGTCATTTTTACTAAAGAGCTGCTGCACATTGGTAGATTAACCATTACAGAAACATAAAAAATGATGTTGGTAATTACCAATACTGTTAATTTAGGGCAGCTGTGGCATAAACCTTACACTGGGTGGTGGTCTAATAAATTTGCAGTTCCATTTGTAGCACCGGTGGTATAAAATTTGTAGCTTCCAGGTCCAAGTGAAACAAACAGAGAAATGCCGTAAGCCCCGCTTTCATTCAAATGGCCAGCAGGGGGCGACTCCTCTGACTTCCAGCTGTATACGGGCCCATGGGAAAAAAGCACTCAGCACCCTTTTCTGTGACCTCAGCAAACACTTTGCTGATGGTTTTCTGGGTGAACAGAACATTAAATTCATTTTGATCATTTTGGTGATTCTCAGAGTCATAAAAGAATTGAGCAAACACACTTGGACGCAACCTGCAGCGGCAACCAGAAACCATAGAAAGCAAAGAATATTTGTCAACTTCAAGCGACTATGGGTGAAATAATTGCCGATGATGCAAAATGGACAGGACCCGAAACAAATGTTTTTCAACTTCCAGGCGATCGATTAAACAGCTACCAATGAGAGTGAAGAATACTCGTGATTGACGTATGGCCTGGTAGTAAATAAATTAGAGGGTTATCGAGGCGACTGGAGCCTGGAGTTTAACTACTCATGTAGTTATTGTTTGTCAATCCACTGTGGATCCTTAACAGATCAGTCAGCACGAACTGGCAGAATGTTTTATAGAAAACAGGACATACGATTAGCTTTATTTGAGTTTGCACACCATTTCCGTATGTGTCAAACTGAAAGCGCCTTCTTTTTTGGTCTAGAAGTAGGTGTAAAAAACTAAATTTTAACTCCATTCACTTGTATTCAGTGAGTACTATCTCACAGGCGCCCCCTGCTGGGCTTCTGTCTGAATTGCAGAAAGTTTCTGTACAGTGGCATTAACAGGAAGTGGACTGGCTCTCCTACAATGGCTCTGGTCTTTTGTTGTTTTGCTTCCTGTCAGTGTAATGTTTGCTGTCTTTTGACAGTCCATCCTGTGTTCTCACCTCTTTGTGTAGCTTGCTTGCTTGGCAATTGGGATATTCTAGTTTGTACTGGAATGTTTTGCCATCTGCATGTCACAATTTTGGGTCAGTAACTTAATAACTTGAATTTATTTATTTTTTTTCCCAACATTTTCTCAGGATTTTTTTAAATTTCAAGATACTAACCAAAAAGTTTGTGTTACGGACAGCAAAAAACGACGACAAAAAAAACAAACAAAGATGGAAACAAGTTTCTGTAACAGAACTGATGATTTCTTGTTTGTTTTTTTTGTTAACCATCAGTTTAAAATTAAATCTTTTGTTCACAGCATGCTTCTGTCTGCATTTGGCTCTTTTCCTTATCACACCTAGCTTGTCTGCAATATTAAATCAGTATAAAAGGTCATGGTTATAACACACTCCAGGAATTTGTACTAAAAAAGGATGAGATTTGCAAGAAACAGATGTCAAAATAAAAGCAGCAGAGATCAAAACAGAGGCTCTTTATTTCATTCTGAAACACAATCATTCCTGTGGTCGAAATGAAAAACCGATGTTGATGTGCAGAATAGCTGAAGTGCACCTTCATCAAACAAGGCCTGCAAAACTGGAGGAAGTCTGTATCACAGATCAATCATCATTTCACAGAGTGTGACCAACTGTGACTGAACCTTAAAATGATCTACGCTCACAAATGCTTCAGTAAAGTCATCTTCATCGACCCAACATTGCTACAAACTGACATGTCATCCATTCTGATTTAAATATCTTGTGTTATTGCCCTTTTTGACTTTTTTTTTTTTTAAACAAATATTGATTATACTGACATTTTGCTCAGGAAAAGTTATCTCAATTTATCTTCATCGATCTCTCCTTACAGACCAGATTCCCCTCTGTCCTGCAGCGGCCTCTTTCAGAAGCTATTTACAGAACATTTGCATATTCATGATCTCCAACTGGCCAGGAGTCTGGCCCCAGGTTCACGTCAAGCCAATGAGAGACCAAAATGAATAATGTGAATTTGGGTACACTGGATTTTGACAGAAGCATTGTGTATTAGCATGAAATATTTTTTAAATCGGGAATCATGTTATCCGATCCACCGTTCCCACCCATTCAATAAAAGACTTTAGTGAAATAAAGCCGGCAAGTGTGAAAAAGATAAAATACAGTCATGTGAAAAAGAAAGCTTTCGCAGGACTCTGTGCAAAAAGCGCAAAAACACCTTGAGCAACAATAACTCGAAGTAATAGTTTTCTGTATGACTTTATCAGCCTCTCACATCACTGTGGAGGAGATTTGGCCCACTCTTCTTTACAGCGTTGCTTCAGTTTGTTGAGATTCACAAGCTTTCGTTTATGCACAGATCTCTTAAGGTCCCGACACAGCGTTTCAGTCAGGCTGAGCTTTGGCCTGGACTGGGTCATTTAAGCACTTTGATTCTTTTCTTTTTCAGTCACTCTGTTGTAGATTTGCTGCTGTGCTTGGGATCATTGGCCTGTTGCATGACCCAGTTTCAGCCACGCTTTAGCTGTCAGACAGATGTTCTTATGTTTGACTCTGTAACACTTTGGTATTCAAAGGAGTTCATGGTCGACTCAGTGACTGCAAAGTGTCCAGGTCCTGTGGCTGCAAAACAAGCCCAAATCATCACCCCTCCACCACCGTGCTGACAGCTGGTATGAGGTGTTTGTGCTGATATGCTGTTTCCACATTGGTCTCCTCTGTCCAAAGGACACTGATCCAGAAGTCTTGTAGTTTGTTCAGATGCAAACATCCTGCTTTTAATTTGGTAGTCTTTTTTCTGCTTTGTATTTTGTTTTACTTCATTATGTCAGTTTCCAGCCGTGTGTCCCACCTGTTTCTCCTCTTGTTATCCTGTGAACATTTATATTGTCTGTCTCCTGCTGTTCATTGTCGCCTCATCCCTCATTGCTGTGTGCTCCATTGTTCCGTGTTTTTCCCTAGACTCCTAGTTTGTATTCCTGGTTCCAGCTCAGCCTTGTTTTGTATTCTGTATTTTTGGAAAGTTTGCAGCATTAAAACTGCCTTTTCAGTATGCTCTTGAGACCACGTCCGGTCGGCTGCACAGCACTTCATGACACTACTTTTATCGAGGTGCTCACACTTGCTGATGATCAATTAATCAAGTGCATTTGATCATCAGCACCCAGCTGCTACTTACCCTCTTAATTCCTATGGAAGCAGTAAGAGTGTACTTAATTTTTTCAGGACTGCATAGACTGCTGTGAAAACCTTTTTCACATGACTGTACTTTAGTCTACTTTTTATTTTACAAAGTAAGGACTTATGTGTAATCCCACTGCATTACCAGGGATTACAGGATGAGACGGTGATCTCTCATATGGACTCCTGAGAATCAAATATTGGTAGCTAAACTTAACGCTGTTCTCAGCCACAAAAACACATCAATCATGCTAATTTGACAACCCGAACAAGAACATTAACAGTACTAAGAGTCTTTTCACTCTCCATCACAACATTTTACAAGCCACTTCACATCGTGTGGCACATTTGTAAATGTCGACCACTTGGTACAGAGATGTCATTAGTGATGGGGGCTGTTAAACATTTGCTTTTATACTGTAAGACGGGCAGTCCAGACCTCTCTCCCACTAATGATCTTTTGTGGTTTTGGCCCTCCCATACCTGAAATAAATCTTCGGTACCACCTAAAAACTGCTTACAATTGAGACTGGAATTCATAATTCTCAAATACTAAAATAATATAATACAATATAAATCATATTTCATATGTAATCAGGCTGTTTGTGCAATTTCAGCACTTTAAAGTTGCATGAAGCAGGATTTAATTCACTTTAAACCACTACACAAAACCTTTTACTTCAGGTTTTCTCATTTTATATCGCCCCCAAAAGTGCCTTTAAGGTTAGAAAACTCATCTTGCAGGACCATATATCTGAATATATTCTGGATGCCCCCACTATGCAATCCAAGCCTAATATAAATATTGGAATGTTCATTCTAATATTCACGCTAAAATTGTTTCTTTCAACTGCACAAACTGAAAGAACTTCAGCTGAGAGCGCCTGAAAACCTCAGTAAGAGGCTTTGACTGTACTTTAAGGGGATGCTGCGCCGCAGCAGCCAGTAAATGCAGGTGCAATCAGTGGAGAGTATGTTAAAAAAAAAAGTGCACTGAAAAAAAAAAAGGCTGAAGAAACTGAAGCGTCTGTATAAACAGAAGGTTTTCTATGGTGTGCTTTTTTTTGTTGTTGTAACAAAAACCAATCATTTCCACTGAGAGGCCCTTAAACTAAAACTGGGGTTGCAGACTCCAGAGTAGGATGTACAAACATCCACCTCAGAGTTTTTCAGCTGCTGCAGAGTTTCTAAAGCCTGGATGCATTGGTTTGCAATCAAATCTAAAAATCAATGGGAAACCTGTGAGGAGAAAGGAGAGCCTCGCGGTGGATGACTGACCGCTAACAAACAGAAAAACACCCAAAAAAGAAATACTGAGACACACAGAGCGGGCAAAAGCACAAAGCCTCCCAACACAGGAACACAGCAAATAAACACACACCTGCTCAGCGCAGGTGCTGCTTTTTATTTTCAGAGAAACTGCGGGTGCGTGCAGTGCAGTAAGTATTCTGTTTCACAATCAGCCGGCGTCTGCTCGGTCCAGCCGTATTCCAAATTACCCACGGCATCAAAGTCAAAGCTTTTAATTTATGTCGCTTCCGTTTTTGTTTTTTTGGGGGGGGGTTTTAAAAAAACAGAGCTTGTCTGAGAGCAAAACAGCATGATTACAAATAAAAACATCATGTTCCTGCATGCGTATGAATGAGTGAAAGCACACTCCGTATTTCACACATGTGAGCACAGTATAAATGCCTTCCTGCCTGGAAATAAAACAAAGGCTTTGCATCACTGAGGATGAACTCCTCACCTCAGAGGCTGTGTGGTCACAAGGAAGCAAAAAAAAAAAAAAGCACCAACTGTTTGTTTTGCTCTTTTTATGTGATGTTTAGGAGATTTTGAGTTATTGCAGTGGTCTGATGGTGCATTTTTATGTGAAACTCACCGGTTTGACGTCATAGGCAAAGAGCACGTACTTCAGATCTGCAGACAGGGAGTACTTTGCCACCTTGAAAGACACCTGATGAAAAAAGAAATATGACAGATGAAGAAGAAACATGTTTTATTTTTTAATTCACATTGATGACAGGCAATTGATCTCCTGGACAGTCTGAGGTGCAACCTGATGTCGTCGGATGGACCGAAGCATAATGTCCCAGAGGTGTTCTGTTGGATTTAGGTCAGGCGCGTGGAATCAATTCCTTCATCCTCCAGGAACTGCCTGCATACTCTCACCACAGAGGCCAGGGATTGTCGTGCGCCAGGAGGAACCCAGGACCCACTGCACCAGTGTAGGGTCTGACAATGGGTCCAAGGATCTCATCCTGATCCCATCCTACCTAATGGCAGTCAGGGTGCTGTTGCCAAGCCTGTAGAGGTCTAGGCAACCTCTAGGATATGGAAATGTCTCCCCAGACCATCACCGACCCACCACCAAACCGGTCACGCTGAATGATGTTACAGGCAGGATAACATTTTCCACAGCTTCTCCAGATGCTTTGACCCTTGTTGTTAATTTCATTAACATCAAAGCAGCTAAAACTGATTAACAACCCCCTCTGATACTGACCAGATCAATATCCCAGACGTTTAACTGACTTGATGCTTTACTCTGATTAAAACAGGGTTCCTTTAACTTTTTTGAGCAGTATACTTACAATCAAATGCAAGAAAAACTCAATGCAATCACTGATTTTTGCTCTAGTGTGACTGAGTCATTATATCCTATTACCACTTATAAGAATGTTAAATTGAACCCTCTCAAAAGGGTTTATCCAGATATAATCAATTATCTAAAAACAATAAGAAATTTGCACGGTGGTTAACACAGCTGCTGCACAGCAAGAAGGTCCTGGGTTCAAATCCACCGTCTGGCCGGGGCTTCCTACGTGGAGTTTGCATGTTCTCCCCGTATCTATGTGGGTTCTCTCCAGGTGCGCCGCCTTCCTCCCACAGTCCAAAGACATGCAGTTAGTGGGGTTAGGTTAATTGGTGGTTCTGAATTGGCCATAGGTGTGAACGTCTGTCTCTGTATTAGCCCTGCCTCCCCCCCTATGGCAGCTGGGAAGGGCTCCAGCCCCCTGTGACCCCGAATTGGATAAGTGGAAGAAAATGTATGAATGGATGGCTCGACAATGATAAACTTATATTTTATACACTGTAAACCCAGATTTTGATTCGACTTAAAAACATTGAGTTCATATTACTTAAAATTGCCTAGTATGTGAACATTACTTGCTAATGATGAGTAAGCTGAACTGTTTCATGTCCTTTTTTATTGTGATTGTGTTTTTAAGTCCAATCAACATCTCTTACTGAAATAAACTGAGTTTATATTACTTAAATATCTGACGTTTCGCAACAATACTTATTAATGCTGAGTAGACTGTACTTTTTGATGGTCTCTCTTATTGTAATTATGTGTTTGAGTTCAAACAACTTAATATCATCAGGTTTTGCACCTGCTAAAAATCTAGTTGATGCCGGTTTTAACAGACTGATAATCCAGGTTCGATTCCACCTTCCGCCTGGACCTCTTGCTGTGCAGAGTTTGCATGTTCTCTCTGTGTGGATCTGAAGACATGCGGTTAATAGGGTTAGGTTAATTGGTCACTCTAAATTGCCCACAGGTGTGAATGGTTGGCTGTCTCTCTCCGTGTCAGCCCTGCAGCAAGCTCGCAACCTGTATGGGGTGTACCCTGCATCCTGCCCTATATCAGCTGGGATGACATAGCCCCCCCAAAAGGATAGGGGATGAGGTTGGATGGAAAAATATATGTGATGATTGATTAAAGGACATATTTTAATTTGTCCGAACTATAAAAGATAAGTTTGGTCAATTAGAACATACAATTTAGTTCAATTGGTAATGGAGTAGTGCTTACTTAACAAGCTGAGTTAAATAAATGGATGGTGAATGACTGCTTAAACAAAGTATCTTCAGTTATTGAAACTCTGACATTAGTACATTCAACTTAGATCTTTCATTCCATTCCGAAAGGGCCTCAAGTACATTGAACAAAGTCCACTGCACTTATTCATCTGATGCTCATTACTTAAAAATTTTAAGGCAACGAGTTACCTTGGTTTTTTTTTAAGTAGATTCAACTCATCCAGATTTACAGTGTAGGTTTTATCTTATCCTGTAGGTTTGTCCAGCCTTTGCCCCAGGACCATGACAAAAATAACAGTGCTGCAATCAGAAGCTAACGTGGCAGCTAAAGGTCATAAAGCCACAAGAGAACCGCACCAGGTTGTGACATTTCTGGGAGACAAATTAGTGGACAGACATTTTATAGACAGCATTTCAAAACAGCGCTGAGAGTCTAAATAATTAGGCAGACAAAATCCCAAATGTATCATTTCTAGCATCACTTTTTGCGTCATAAAATGTCTCTTATGTGTTTTTTGTGTAATCATTTGTGCAGCTGACTGATGGAAGCTGTGCTCAGTTTAGATGCTGAAGCCAGCGATCTATGCAATTATCAAGAACAGCCAACACTATGACTTCTTAATCATCATCAACATCATCATCATCAGATCCCCTCGTGCAACCATTAAAACTATAAGCTACAACAGCGTGGAGCTACTCATTTAAACATGCTGGTGGAGAAACATGCTTCACTGTGACAGGGAGGAATAGTTTCTGATTGGTTTATGACTGTGATGATGAAGCAGCAACAGGATTTGTAATGATGCAATTAGAAAGCAGCCAATTTAGGCCTGCAGTGGCATAATTTTATATTCCTGCAAGTAATACATGTGTGGCGACATGATGAATGCTCATTTGTGCGCTCACATCAAGTTTTAGAGTATGATCTAAAATTACATGTCAGATGTCAAACCCTCTCTTGCAGGTCAGCTGAGGAGAGGATTGATTTTAAAGCCAGAGCTGATCCGCAGTGCAGACAGCCAGGAACCCGGCCTCCTCACCAGAAAGCTACTGTATTCTGATTCTGCAGGTAAAGCAGGGCTGAGGCTTGTTTCCTGCAGCCTCTGGGAATCCCGCAGCCAGACAAGAGGAGAGAAAGGGCTGAGGACTGGACAGAAGTAAGATTACAAAGTCCAGTCCCTAATTTACTGTGCCAGATCTGTAACTCTTGTTTTCTTCAAGTCCTGAAAGATGTTTAAGTTCCCTAATTTCTGCTTGCTAAAAATATGAACACTGGGGCTCTATAGTTTTCAAAACATTAATTTTATCATGTTTCCCAACATTATCAGTCAAAAATACCTGTAAATAATGAGCACCAGTTAGGGATGGGAAATGATAAGAATTTAGCGATTCCGATTCCATTATCGATATCACTTATTGATTCGATTCCTTCTCGATTCTCTTCTTGATTCTCATTGGGTTAGTGAATAAAATATACTGCAAACTGGTTGGTTTGCATTAAGTCTTTTTAATGTAAAGTAGAACAAAATTAAAACTGGTATAAAAATAAGAATTCCTCTTTCAAAATTAATACTATTAATATTTTAACATAAAATACAACTGAGGTGTGCGAGAACCAGCCTCTGAGCCGGCCAGACTCTGGCAGTCCTCACCTAATAAATGTTACAGGAGATGGAGATTATTCATACAGTGTAGTGAAAGCAGTAAAGCAAAATAGGGTTGCAACTATCGATCATTCCCTTGATTAATCGAGTGATCTGATTAGAAATACTTTTTTTGTATTAACAATTCATCTGCATATTTTAACTTCCATACGGCAGTTTTTTTGCTGTGTGAAACAAACAGCGGTGGATGGAGCAGCTACAAAGTTCTCTTTTCTTCACGTTGGCACTTACTGATCAGGTGGTTGATGAAGGACCTCCAGCTGTTTCAAAGTAAAGGTTTTAACGGTGGTTACAGGAAAAAGCGCTGCTGCTTTGGACGCCAGAAAAACGTTTCCTTTCGCTCTATCCGAGCTCACCGTCTCAGTAACGGCTCCGCCTTTTGGCGCTTGCTGCGTGTGCGCAGGCTGCACGTAAAACAGCTGCTGCTGTTGCTGAAACACTGTGAAGGTAATTTTGTAATGCTTTTTATCTTAACGCTTCTGTCTTAACGCTGTTGGATATATTCCAAAGCAAATAAGGCGCGTGTGTGATGTAATCACGTAAATGCGTCCTCACGTCAATGGAATCGATAAGCGGAATCATTAAGCAAGCAGACTAACGATTCCAAGGAATTGAAGGGGAATCGAGAACCGGTTCTTGTAGAGAACCGGTTCTTGATTCCCATCCCTAGCACCAGTGTTAGACGAGAGTGTTTTTATATTTTTCTATACTTCATTTTTTCCATCCATCCATTCTCAGTCTTCTGCTTATCTAAAACAATATTTTAAATCATGTTTTAGATAATGACATTAATTCATATTAGTACCTTTATAACACACAATGTTATTATTATATTACTGACATATTATATTATCATGTTGCATAGCAACCGCCTCCCAATGGGCTAAAATGACCCTTTTATGCATCTATAGCACCTTATAAAATCATTATATCATTTTAAGTGCACAGTATTAACATTTAATTTATATCCCCAAAACCTGAATATTAGGTTCTTATCTATATCAGATATTATGATGCCATCTTGTTGCCTAGCAACCACCTGCCTTGGCACCCTTATTTTTTTTCCTGCCCTTTTCAGCATTTATGCACCTACAATAATTTATAAAAGCACTGCATTATTTTCATTTCACGTCAATAACATCTCATTTATATCCACAAAACTTGAATATTATGATGCCATCACATTCCCTGGCAACTACTTAACAAAGAAGATGAGCAATGGCATCAATCAAATAGCACTAAAACCTAAAAATATAAAGAATATACACAACAGTAAGTATGAAGGGAGACATTACCAGCTTGAACTGATATAAACAGTAAACTCTGTCTAACTAAATAAAGGCATGAAAATACTTACAAATATGCTGTTGCTGAGGAGAACTTCTGTCTCATTCAGGGCAAAGTCAAACTTGATGACGTCGCCATCTCGGTTCCTGTAGACCACCTCCGAATCTGATAACAGAGGGAAAAAACACATAAGACACAAAAACCAGCAGCGACTTCATAAAAAGCCACTAAGATGAACAGCGAGCCAGGAAAACGTGTTTCACTTAATAAAAACAATAAAGTCAGAATTGATTGCCTATTATCTCACTGAAAAAAAAATCCCTGCTTTAATAACCATAGACTATAGGAAAAACTTTAGACTCAAAAGCTCCTCACAAGATATGGAGGGTTCTACGCAAAGTGTGGAACCATAAGACAGCAAGAACATTGCAGACTGACGATGAAGAGAGCATATCATGAAGACCTAACCTCTTCATGAACCATCAGCAGATGGAGGAGGGGGGGTGACTTCAAGAAGTTCTACCAGAGGCTAGAAAAGGGCCAGAGGCTCTGATAATAGCAGCAAAAACAGGACCTAATCGCAATAAAATCCACAGAGGCAGGACTGAAGATGCACATGTGCAAAGATGCCCCTGAGACAGTCCACATGTTCATCACAGTACAGCAACATCTATGCTGGGTAAAAGCTCACAAGTCCCACTGGGACACACCACTCCAGGGCTCAGCTCCTGTGGGACTCCAAGTTCCAGACAGATAAGACGCTGCTGGCCGACCAACCAGAGAAAAAAATGGCTGACACGGAACAGAAAAGGGCAGTTGTTATAGGCGGCAGTCCCAGCTGACTGCACCAGGAAGGCACGAGACGATGAGAAGTCATTCTGCGAAAAATAATAATTTTGTTCACCTCTGCTGCCTGATCTCTGGTTGAATAATTAGCTCAGACATTTTTTATGAGTTTTGAAAATGATGATGACTGAACTTCTAGTTGCTAAAGTCTCACAGACTTTCATGGATCATTAGTGTACAGGGGAGTAAAATTAACATTTTCCACATTTATTCATTCAGGAAACAACAAGCACTTCATTAAAAATGCATTAAAGGCAAAGAAAAAGTCTCCTTTAGAAAGTCGAGTTTGCTGGCTGATGATGATTTTGTTTCTTTAAAGTGGACTTTTGTGATTGTGTGTTCCGTACCTCAGACAGCCATATTACTCAGTCACCCTAGAGCAAAAAATAGAATGGCAACCTCTTTAGGACTAGGAAAGACCCTCAATCTTTGCACTGTATGAAGCAACCTGTCCCTAGACAATCAGATTGACCACAATCCCAAAGGTTTGCAAATGATTACTGTCTAATTTATAAAAGCAGACAGGTTGCCAACAAGTTGCAATCAGTCTAAACGCAACTCTACAACACATCTCTTTGCAGTAGAGGACTCAACTCAACTGGTTTCTGGTTGCATTCTGGTTATAAGATTGCTGAGTGCCTACGTAATTTTTGCAGGTAAATTATGGAAGAATTTCTGTTTCAAATCTGAGATTAAGGCTGGACTGAATATAAGTGGCTAATGTGAATTTCTGTGTATGCAGACAGCAGCAGATTGGCAACAAACAGGCAACAGATTTGCAATTTTCCCCAGTTTATCACTGTTAATCACTGCAAACAGATTGCATGTAATTGCCAACTTGTCCTAAATTGATGGCAGACTGTCTTGAGGCCCTAAAGTTGCTCTGAAGATGGCAACTGGCTCCGAGTGGTCACACACCTGGTCCCCCATCTTCAACGCTTCCATTTCAAAGGCAGCACGAAGGCAAATTTTTAGCACAAGGTAGCTTTGGCTGTGCAGTGGTCTCCATCCATTGTTTTCCCTACAGTGTGACTGTAACAAATATACAGTACCAGTCAAAAGTTTGGACACCTTCACCCATTTTATTAATTTAAGTTTTGAGAAGTGACAAAAATGACAATAACTGCTTTTCACTTTTTCAGGGGGAGGTGAACTGATGACAGCTTGAATTAGTAAAGAGTAAAAACTCTGTTTTTCTTCAGTCTGCTTCAGTCATAACATCAATTATGTTGACTTTTGATTTTAATTTCCTGAAAAAAATCACTGCGTTTGACATGTTAACCATCCCGAACCAGAAGCAGCTGTGCCTCCCTCGCCCTCCCTCCTCCTGAAACTCATTTAGAGAGAAATGATTGCTGATTGCAGGAGAGCCAATCACTCACTCACTGCTATAAGAGCAGAGGCAGCTTTCCGGCTGAATGTGCACTAATGCAGTGTAAAAAATCTAATGTGCATTCGCATTGTTAAAAAAGCTGTTGAGACTGATGGTGAGGTTCACATGGAGGATGGATAAGAAAAAAAAAATATTGCTGGTTCATCATTGCTGGCTAAACTCATCTCTTTATTCTTTGAGAAGCAATGCCCCAAAGCTGGAAAATTCAACTCATGTGCAACAACGCTGGACTCACCTTTAAATAAAACAGAACAAGAGCTTGAACAACTTGAATCAGAAAGTCTGAAATGTGCATGAAGCCGATCTCCAACACTCTTGCAGGAATGTGGTGCTCTTCATCTCACAAGCACACAATTGGTGATATTTAACTGAGAATATATGTTGAGTTTCTTGCCTTACAATGAATTTGTATAATTCTTACCACATTTAGCAAGTATTTGGTTAATGGACTGCTACTTAGACTCCCCGTTTTACTCCAAGTAAGCACTCAAAGTCACATTCACCCATTCACACACATTTATACTGCACTGATGGATGCACTGAGGGTAATTTGAGGCTCAGTAGCTTGCCTGAGGGCACTTCCACATGCAGACTGGAGGAGATGAGTAATATTGAACCACTGACCTTTTCATTAGCAGACGATCTGCTCTATCTCCTGAGCCCCAGCTGTTAACGTCTTTGTTTTAGTGTTAAAGCTGGCAACTTACTCTCTTGGTTATCTCTCATAGTACGTTGGTAACTGCAAAGATGCTCTAGAAAAATACTTTTCACCACCTTCTCAGGAGCAAAAACACATTTTCAGCAACTTGCTGGGGATCATTCTGTAGCATTCAGCATGCAGTCAAATTCCATTTTTCCCAGCCAGCAATGGCCTGACAGTCACTAGTCATCCCTGCCTTTCCCTGTGTCCTCTTAAATCTTAGAAAAAAAACATAGAAAATGATTAAAGTTCAGACATTTAGGAAGAAAGACTTTGAGGCCTTCAAGGCTATTTCCCATGTTTAGCTAGAAGCTGGACCTTTCTGTGTGACGTTTGCATATATATATATATA